>CANYBF011351602.1:0-23472 GCA_948192965.1 Dalechampia spathulata | reverse complement strand
TTTAAAATATGATTTTAAGAGATTTATTCAAAAGAGAAGGTTAATAGTTAAGAAGATGATAAAATCTAAGTAATAAGATAAGTAAATTTGATGATTTAAGGCTAAATCTTCATTTTAAGTATTTATGAATTAAAAGCTATGGAAAATTTATTCTATTAAGTATGTTTTAAATTATTTAACATAAGAATTAAAGTGAAATGGAAGTTTTATAATGTAAGAGGATTCACATAAATCAAGATTAATGACTTAGACCATAGATGCATTATGCAAGTGATAAGTGAACTAAAATGGAAGCATGCAGCCATAAAGTTTTTATGGACTTAAATGATTATTAAAATAAGCATATTAAGTGTATTTAGAAGATTTAATGAAGTCATAAATTAATAGTATAAATGGGTTTAATTAAAGTTAAAGTGTATTGACTAAATTGGATGATATAATGAAGTATGACATAAATTATGTTATGAAGCTTATGATAAATTATAATTGAGAATTAAAAAGATTATCAAGAATGATAAGTGTTAATAAGGAGTTTAATGAATTGGTGGTATGATATGGTTACTTAAGACATTAATCTACTAACAGAAGTGAAGTTTGAAAAAGAGAAGTATAATGAAATGATTTTATTTGAGATTTATACTAAGGACTTAAATGATTATTTAAGTAAGTATATTAAGTGTTATTAAGAGATTTAATAAGTCAATAAGTGAATGATATAATAAGATTCTAAATAAGATTTAAATTGGTGGATTAAATTAAGATAATAATGAGGTATATGCGTTTAAACATATGGTTTTAAGATGATCAAACTTATATGATTGTATTAGATATTTTAATTAATAAGTAAAAGGATAAATGTGATTTATAATGGAATTTTTTAAGTAAAATATAAGGTGAGTGTATGATAAATGGTTATGCGTAAGTGATGGATAGGGAATATGTTAAGATAGGTGGCATTTTATATGAAGTGTTAAATGAATAAGTAATAAGCAGTCATAAATAAATGCAATTGGATGAGTGATTAAGTATGATAATGACAGGAATATATTAAGGAAGGTTATTATTTAAGTTATTAACTGGTTATATGACACAAGTATTATAAGGGGGTCTGTTATCAGGAAATTATTAAGTGATATCAAATGCTTTGCTAATGAGTTTTGATATTAAACATTTTTATTATATGCATAAGATGTTACAAAATTAAATTAGATAATAGAAGTTAAATATGAAAAGTATTATATTAAGAATTGTTAAGGATATATGATCAGGATATTATTAAGTAATCAAAATTATAATATTAACTAATTTTATATTATATCTTAATAATGTTTGTCGTAATACTTTATGTTTTAGCAGTAATTGGTTGTCAACAGAATATAAATATGATTAGTTATAAGAATCTGACTAAGTTATAAATTATGGATATTAAATGACCAGTATTCAAATGATAACAGTTTAGTAAATTGATAGTAAAATATTAATTGATTGACAGAATACCAATATGATATTAATTAAGGAATAAGAGAAAAACATGTTTAAGAAATATGTTCTAGTTCTTAATAAGTGGTAGTGACATGAAATTATCTGTCTGGTAACTGATATTAAGGTATCAACTATTTTATTAAAGGATGCAGTGTTAGTTAATTAATATAGGAACAATTAAGATATAATTATATATGATAATTGATTATATAAGAAATGAATTATTAATGAATAGAGTTTTATAATTATGATGTATTGGTGAATAGGAATGCAAGAGTAAAAGATAATATATTTTATTAAGTAATACTATGTAGCAGCAAATAAACTAGATGTTAATTAAAATAATTTATTTGAGTAGAGGATATCAATATAAATGATAATATGGTTTTTCTATCTAGTGATTGGATACAATAAATGGATTGGACTGTTATAAATAATTAATGCATTTTGAATAGTAGTATATGAATTACAAACATGAAATAATGCATTATTAAATTAGAATATCAATTATTAATTAAATATGTACATTGCATTATGATTAGGTAATTTAGTAGATAATCCTTACGTACCACCAAAGGATTTAAACAAGGGAAAGCATATTCCAGGTTTGTGCTAGTTTAATTGGAAGTCCTAGATCATTGGATGATCAAAGGAGCAATGGTATGGTAATGCAATAGCATTACATAATTAATAATGATATATATAATTATCATGTCATAAACATCATTTCATTCATCATGAAATATGGCATAGCATGACATGGAGAAATAAGGAAGGTGGAAAATAAACAAATGAAAGGAAAATGATTATATGAAAGGTATTGGGTATTATGAAATGAAATTCCTATGGAAATAAAATGAAAAAATAAAGGATATGAAAATTAATGAAATGATTATGAAGTGGATTTCAGTATATTGAACCACATATATGGAATGGAAAGAAAATCCAATACAATGTGCACATATAAAGGCAATGATATAATATGAAATGATACAGGAAAATATGAGGGAGAATGCATAACATGAATGCATTCTCATAAATAAACATTTTCATGGATATATGATGTTGATACCATAATTGGTATGATGTTTTGCACTCATGCAAATAATTGCTAAAATAACATACATACCATAGCATTCATATCTATAATTATAATAATAATTATTTGACATTGTTAATAATGAAAATGAATTTAATAGAAATAATAATGATATTGAAGTGATATTAATGACATGGAGCATAATTGCGAATAACTAATGAATAATGAAATGTTAGTAATAGATATTGATAAGAATAATAAATAAAGATAAAATGGCATATGTTATAAATTGAATGATGTATTAAAGGATGCATTATAGATAATTGATATTATGTTTTAACTGTTATTATTATATCATAAATATGTTAATGAAATTGTTTATGATGTTATTTGATTATTATATTTACATTAAATGATATACTAGCACCACTGAGTTTTATACTCAGTGTTTATCAATTGATAAACGTAGGAACAAGTAAAGCTTGGGAACAAGATCGTTAGTGACAGCAGTTAAACATTCCAATAAGCTATTAGTAAATGGGTTTGGATTTCCTCAGACTTCTATTTCTGCAACAATCATGCAACTACTAAAATAAGTACTTAGTAGCAATTAAATTTATGATTGACGGTATTCTTAAATTATTGACAGTATTATTAATTATGACGATAATGACTTATGACGATCCTTAAATATGTAAAATAATGATGTGTGTATGTTAATAACTTTAATAAGGTAATGTTCTAAACTATGATAGTATGATAACACCTGGGAATAATAATAGATTGGATATAGTTGATAGATTGTATACATGATATAATATATATATATATATATATATACATAATCATAAATGTTTGGAATCCTTTATAGGATATTTATTGATTTTCTTGAATAGATAATTAGTAATCATGATATAGGAGCAATCGAAAGAAGTGACAAAACGTTTCAAAAAATCAATATTTTTGATGTTATTTTATTGATTTTTCATATTTCTTAAAAAACAAATCTTGGTATTTTTGATATTTTTGGGATATTTTTGTATTTTTGTAAAAAAGTTATATTACTAACAAAAATATCATAAATAAACATTTGAATAGTCATTATTAAAGTATCAAATACCTAATAAATACTAGGAATAAATAAATTACATACTATAGGATCATTATAACTCAAAACAACATATCATGTGGATATAATTCATAATCAAATAAAAAATTATAATAGAAAATTGAAAAATGAAAAATAAACAAAAATTATCAACAAGAATAATATAAAAAGAAAAAGAGAATGTCAAACATAACAAATACTTCAATAAAACTAATTACAAATCATTGATTTTCAAATTGCAAAAAACACCAAACATATGAACTTTATCTAATAAGCAATTCAAAAACAAAAAAATGAAAGAACAAAACATATTAAATAATATTAAATAAGAAAACAAAACATATTAGAAAGGAAAGAACATAAAATAATGTAGCATAAATGCATAAACAAGATAAAAACAACTATTCAAATAGAAATTCAAACACACATAATTAATAAATAAAATACCGTAATTCTAAAATTACAAATTAAAAATTATTTATTTGCATAAGTAACCCAATAGTATTTTAATTCCTATATTTTCATCAAAAGGTATTTATGTTTAAATATGAAATGTTCTATGCTAAAAATTTCACCCTTAACCTTAAGGGCAAAAATGAACATTTCATATATATAATGGACTTAAAATTAATACAAGCCTATTGGCAAAAATGTTCAGTAATATTTTTTATGTATTAATGTGTATAGTTCACCATTTCCTCCTCAACTAAATTCTCCCAAGCTATTCCAAGTTACAATTTTCCAAAATAAGTACATAGACATATGTTTTAAAATAATTAGTATCGAGATTGTACATTGCATAAGATTTGATTGAAATAAATATTAAAATTTTTTAAAATCTATATAAATTATAAAATTAAAATTTTTATGTAAATTTCTATAATTTTTAATGTCAACTATCATCATATAAAGTAAAATGTTTATTAAATCAAATTCTTTTTAATAAAATCATTTTAATAGACACATTACCTATAAAAAGGGGAACTATTTTTTAACTCAATTATTTGTAGTGACAAAATGTATTATATTAGAAATTCAACAATATTTATTTTTCCTTTATTTAGTAATATAATTTGGTAATATAACATGTTTAACTTTAAAATTTTTAGTTATATATGAAGCAAATTAAATTGAGTGAATTATAAGGTTAGTTTTATAAATCATCCATTTTTACCAAGATCAAGTTTTTAAATTTGAATATAAAAAATGAGCGATAAAATTTGTCCAAATAAAGAAATAAACTTGTAAATTAATACAAATGCAAATTTAAACCTATTGTTAGATCTACTATTTTAGATTTTAATTTTAACAAATCAATTTAAGTTAATTTAAATTAAATCTTGTAAAATTATAGTATGTACGGGCATACCATTAAGGATTGATGTATTATACAACCATATTGGTTGGTCGTACCACTATTTGGATTTTAAATAGAAGGATTGGTATGGGCATACCACCTTATGGTATAGCTGTACAACAATCATTGTCCAAATTTGGATTTTATTTTAAAGAGCTATACGGACGTACGTGATAGTGTATGACTATGCACATCTTTTACAAAAACTTTTTTTTAAAATTAAAAGTGTTCCAACGGATGTATTTGCTATTATCACTTCGTGTAACATATTGTTTCTTAGAGAAGAGTGTATTTATAATTAAGGAAGCTCTTCTTCAAGTAAGTAACTTGATTATCATTGTAATTGATTTTTATCTCTCTTTACTTTGCTCTGATTCTCTAAGTTTCCTTTACAACCCTATTTTATTTCAATTGTTATTTGGGTTGTTGAAAGTTAATGCTTAGAAATTATTATTGTATGTAAGAGTTAAATCATATAAGATTGATGATTGTTATAAAGGTTTGAGTATGAGTCTTGAAAATACTAGGGTTGAATTCTTGATTGAACAATTCATTGTTGTAATTATGAAAGAAATTAGTGGAACCCTAAGTTGAATTTTAGAAGAGTGGACGTAAGCAAGTTGAAGTGTCAAGCCATTATAATTCTTGTGTTGCCTATTAGAGATTTCAATTGATATCAGAGATTTATGCTTGTTTGTACTAGAACTCATATTTTGAAGCTAAGATCAAACGATAACTCAAGGTATTGAAAGTCAATCTTACATAAGACCACCTTTCTTTGATGGAATAGATTATCCTTATTGGAAGTATAGAATGGAAGTCTTCTTGGAAAATGATGGAGTAGATTTGTCAGATTTAATTTAGAATGATTACCCTCCTCCAACAATCATAAATAAGGGTGTTACTACCTTAAATCCCAAAGTCACTTAGAGTAGAGAAGAGTTCAAGGTAAATCCCAGAAATAAAAAAAATAATGAATATGCTCTATTATGCTATAAGTCATGAAGATTATGGTCATGTTTCTTATTATGTGACTGCCAAGCAAATCTAGGATGCCTTGGAAACACATCATCAAGGAACCAACCAATGATAGTGAATCTCATGATAGTGCATCTGGTGATGAGGATACAACCAATCTTTGCTTTGTAGCACTAATGGATAAGCATGATAATGATGAGGTTAGTACTTCTTCTCAATCTTATTATAGTGATAATACAGATGATGAAGAGGATGCCTTAAAAACTCTCTTAGATAAATATAAGCATTTAGCAAATAAGAATAAAACTTTTTAAAATAAGTTAGCTAGTATTTCAAAATAAAATAAAGATTTAAAATGTTTGGTTGATGAATTTACAACTAAGTTTGAAACTTTAGAAAATGAAAATATATCTTTGAGAAAGAATAATGAAATTTTGAAAAATCAAAATGATCAAATTTCAAGAGAAAGGAACTCGTTAAAAGAAAATCTTTTAAAATTTGAACTTGGTGGTGTCAAAATTGATTCAATTTTAAAATGCCAAAAGCTGAAAGGTGATAGAGAGAATTGGATTTAACCAAGACTCTCCCTACTCTAAGGGACTTATATTTTTAAAGGCATAATCTTCCACTATTAAGGATAGTGAAAAGAAATGTAAGAACAAAGGTGTTCAAACATCTTATTTTACTAGACTTAATAGAAAGCATGATAAAATACATAAATATTCATGTTCATATAATATAAGTCATGCATCTAACATTAAGAAAAATAAGTATGCTTGTTACTATTCAAAGTTCAAAAATGTAATTTTTCATTATTGTAATAAAAAGGGACATACCATAAATAGATGCTACATTAGGAAAAGTCATTAGAACATTAATTTTCATTTCTCTAACCCCTAAGGATCCAAATACATTTGGGCACTTAAAACAAGGTAATTGTGTTCATATTATAAGTGTGCTTGAAATCCAAGGTAGATACAAATAAATGGTATCTTGATAGTAGATGTTCAAGACACATGACTTGAAATGTAAGCCTGTTATCCCATTTAGAAGATTGAGATGGTGGAAATGTCAGTTTTGAAGATAATGCAAAAGGTAAAGTAATTAATATTGGTAAGGTAGGTAAGGAGTCTGCTTTTTCTATTAACAAAGTTGTCTTAGTTAAAGAATTGAAGCATAATCTTGTAAGTATAAGTCAACTTTGTGATAATGGTTATAAGGTTATCTTTGATTCAAAAGGTTGCCTTGTATATAGAATGTTTAATGACAAGCTAATATTTCAAGGAGAAAGAATTGAAAATGTCTATATAATTGAGCTAGACTCTTTCTCTAATAAAAGTGTTAAGTGTCTTATCTCAATAAGCGAAGATTCATGGCTATGGCATAGAAGGCTTGGACACACAAGTTTTGAGAATATTAGAGACCTTCAAAAGAATGAACATGTGATTGGACTTCCCAAAATCAAATTTCTCAAAGATAAAGTATGTGAATCTTGTCAAATCGGTAAATAGGTAAAATCCCCCTTTAAAGCAAAAAATAAGGTAACAACATTTAAACCTCTTTAATTACTTCACATGGAATTATTTGGACCAACTAGGATTATGAGTTTAGGTGGCATGCATTATGCACTTGTCATAGTAGACGATTACTCTAGATTTACTTGGGTTTCCTTTCTAGCTCATAAAGATGATGCTTTTGGAGCTTTTCAAACATTGACCAAATAAATACAAAATGGAAAAGGTTTTTACATTTCATCTATTAGGAGTGATTATGGAAAAGAATTTCAAAATGAAAAATTTAAATTGTTTTATGACATTCATAGAATAAATCATAACTTTTCATCTCCTAGAACTTCTAAACAAAATAGGGTAGTGGAAAGGAAAAACAGAATTCTTTATGATATGGCTCATACTATGCTTAATAAATATCAATTACCTTTATATTTTTGGGTTGAAGCAATTAATACCGCTTGCTATGTTTCAAATAGAGTTCATTTAAGATCCATTTAAAACAAAACTCCATATGAGCTATGGAATGGTAGAAAACCAAGAATCTTATATCTTAGAGTATTTGGATACAAGTGCTATATTTTGAATACCAAGAACAATCTTGGAAATTTTGATTCAAAAATTGATGAAGGAATTTTCCTTGGATATGAAACTTTTAGTAAATCTTATAAAGTTTTCAATAAAAGATCTTTGATTATTGAAGAATCTATGCATATTGTTTTGGATGAAACTAACCCCCTTGGTTCAAGAAAGGATTTGGTTGATGATGATATAGAACCTTAATGAAATAAGGAAAAGATCATGAGAACCAACATTAAGAAATGGTTACAAGAAAAGTCAAAAAAGGAGAAAATGATGAACTTCCTTCTCAACTAATTGCCACACATATCCCACATAACCTTCCAAAGGATTGGCATTTTTCAAAAGGGCACTCCAAGGAACAAATCATAGGTGAAACATCAAAAGGGGTAACTACTCATTCTTATTTTAAGGAAATTCATAACAACTTTGCATTCATCTCTCTAATATAGCTTAGGAACATAAGTGAGGCTTTAAGTGATGAAAATTGGGTCCTTGCTATACAAGAGGAACTTAATAAATTTGAGATAAATAAGGTATAGACCTTAGTACCTAAACCTAAAATGCTTCAGTTATTAGAACTAAATGGGTTTTTAGGAATAAGTTAGATGAGGTTGGTGTTATAACTAGAAACAAGGCTAGGTTAGTTGCTAAAGGCTATAATCATAAAAAAAGGATTAACTATGATGAAACTTTTACTCGAGTAGCTAGATTGGAAGCTATTCGTATGTTATTAGCATATGCATTACATATGAACTTTAAACTATTTCAAATGGATACTAAAAGTTCTTTTTTAAATCGTTTTATTGAAGAAGAAGTTTATGTTGAACAACCTCCTGACTTTGAAGATTTTAATTTATTAAATCATATTTTCAAACTCATTAAAGCTTTGTATGGACTTAAACAAGCTCTAAGAGCATGATATGATAAGCTAAGTTTTTTCTCAATTGGTCATGATTTTGAAAAAGGAAAAGCAAACATAGCTCTTTTTATCAAAAATTATACGCATGATCTTCTACTTGTGCAAATTTTTATGGATGATATTATATTTGGTGCTACTAATGAAGAGTTGTGTAAGGAATTTTCTAAGTGTATTCAAGGGAAGTTTGAAATGATCATGATGGGAGAATTAAAATATTTTCTAGGACTTCAAGTCAAACAATGTGAAGATGGTATCTTTATCAATCAATATAAATACACTCAAGAGATGTTGAAGAAATTTGAAATGAGTGAAGCAAAAGCAACCAAAACTCCTATGAGTACAACCACAAAACTTTCATTAGATGAAAGTGGTAAACAAGTTAATCAAAAGAAATGCTTGATTGGTACATCTTCTTATGGCTTATGGTATCCTAAGGGTACTTTATTTGACTTAATTGCATTTTCTGATGCTGACTTCGGTAGAAATGTGTTAGATAAGAAAAGAACTTCTAGAATATGTCATTTTCTAGGAAATTATTTAGTTTCTTGGTTTAGTAAGAAACAAAATTCCATTGCATTGTTTACTGTTGAAGCTAAATATGTATTTGCTAGTTGCTGTTGTGCTTAAGTGTTATGGATTCAACAATAATTGAGAGATTACAATTTGTGTGTCTTATGCACTTCAATAAAATGTGATAACACTAGTGCTATGAACTTATCTAAAAATCCCATACAACATTCAAGGAGTAAACATATTGATATTATGCATCATTTTCTTCATGATAATGTTAAAAAAGGGAAGGTTGTATTAGAATTTATTGATACAAATAACCAACTTGCCAATATTTTCACCAAACCCCTTTATGAAGAAAGGTTGAACTTCATTAAGTATGAATTAGGGATGATAGATGAATCATATTTGAAATAAATATTTGTTCTTACCTCTCTTCAAAACTTATAATTTAAGGATGTCTCAAAATTTCCTTTAAAAATTCAACTTTCTGTGATGGTACGAGTATACAAGGATTGGTATGCCCTATGCTTTATCAAATAACTTTACTAAATCTGAAACTAGCTCATGTACAATCGTACGCTTGTTCGGTACACCCATATGAATACTTTTCCCCAAATTTGCATTTTTGAAAATCATTGTGTATGGCCATACGCTTGACCTGTACACCTGTACGTGATTTTGAAACCCTAATTTTAAACCCTAAAAATTGATTTTTCTCCCACTTCTCATAGTTGTTTCTCTTTTTTCTCTCCTTCGATCAATTTGTTTATCATTTTCAAGCTAATATCTCATCAAAATAACTCAAATTTCACTCAAAATCAACCAAGTTTAGGTTTTTCATCAAGTTTTTGGTCAGATTTTATCAAAAATTAGGTTTCTCTTTCACGTTTCACTCTATGCTCATCGGAATCCAATTTTTCACTCAAAATTGCTTCTTTTTGCAATTTTCAATCAGATTCTACATTGTTTATGTCAATTTCTTTTCTATTTTATTGATTATTATTATTTTTCTTAGTTATTTTGAAATATTATGTTGTTTTCTTGTGTTTTTAAGATTTGTTCTTATACTTCTGTTGAAACTCTGTCAAAATTTTGAATTTTCTAAAATATCATCTCTTGGAGGTTCCTCATCTAAAACTCAAGATAAGGGTAATCATACCTAAATTGAGGAATGTTAAAGGACATCTCCTCCTTTTTAGACTCTTTAGTTTGGAAAATGCAAAGCAATTCTAAATAAAAAAATCTTTTGCTTTATATCGTTTTATGTGTATTCCTACTTTGCGTACTATAGGATTAGAAACTAATGTTAGGCACTATTTAGCCAATGTAGGTTGGTCTAATTTTGCCTTTTTAGATAACTAGTGTATAGATGTATTGACTCTTGAGTTTCTATACACATTTAAATAGGCTGTTGATTTTTTTTGTGCATTTAAAATGTTTACTTGTTCGTATAAGCTGTCTAAAACTTAATATGATTGCATTTTTTATTTTTACTCTGATAGCATTAAAAATGCCAAATCTGCTAGCTTTGATAGCTTCAATATTCCTTTCTATGCTTCTAGGCTTAAAGCCTCCTACTTTAAGTCTCCTCCCTTATTCTACTATCATGGTCTGATTTCTATCTTCTGTTTAGACGATCTAATTCTAATGATATAGTGATTGGTCCCGATCTCATTTTTCTTAACTGTATGGTCATTGGATAAAAAACCCAGATCGGTTGCTGGCTTTAAGAATAATTTCTGTATAGTCCTTATATTCTGCACATCTCTATACACAAAGTACATCAACAGGTGTTTAGAGTATATTTTAGCACTTGGTCTGCCAAAAGATATTATTATACTATATGATGTTAAGGCTATGGAGATTTGTTAGCACATCCATGTGCCTATTCCTTTTTATGCTGAGTACTTAAAGGATGATACTTCTACTATTTTCCACACTCATACCATCTCTCCACAAGATGATGCTCGACGTTAGGCGGCTTTGAGCCATAAGCTTCAAAGACAGACTGAGGGAGGTCCTTCCTCTAGTCCTGTTGCTACTGTTGATGATATTATTGTTGACCCTTCACCTACTACATCAGTGGTTGATCTTCTTACTCAGCAATTTACTATAATTAACACTAGATTGGATGGCTTTGATCAATGATTCGACTCCATTGATCAGCGTCTACTTTAGTAGAACTGGGAGTTCTACACCTCCACTACTGCAGCTCTCCACTTTATACAGTCACTTATTGATCTATCTATCTCCCTTCCTTCTTAATGCTTTCTATTATGATAAAGGGGAAGATGATTTAGGATTATGATATTTAGGATTATGACATTTGCTATTTATTTTTATTTAGTTTATATTATTTTGGTGTATATGTCTATCCTTGTTAGTTATCATATGGGTATTTTCATTGGTTATGTATATTTCCTTTTAATTTAAAATGAAAATTTCATGGTTACTTCAAATTGATTTTATCGAATGCATTAATGCTAAAAGAAAGGGGGAGAATTTCATTTTAATAACTTTTATGTCTGCAAATTGAACTTAAATTGATTTTCAATATCAAAAAGAGATAGATTGTTAGACCCTTTATTTTGGATTTTAATGTTAATAAATCAATTTAAGTCAATTTAAATGAAATCTTACAAAATTATAGTGTGTACGAGCATACCACTAAGAATTGATGTATTATATGACCATATCGGTTGATCGTACCACTATTTGGATTTTAGGCAGAAATTTTGGTATTGGCGTACCACCTTATGGTACGGCCATACAACAACCACTACTTGAATTCAACTTTTATTTTAAAGAGCTGTACAAGCATACATGATAACGTACGACCGTACACATCTTTTACAAAAACTTTATTTTTAAATTAAAAGTGTTCCAATGGATCTATTTGCTATTATTGCTCTGTGTAACAGATCTTTTCTCAAATAAGAGTGTATTTATACCTAAGGAAGCTCTTCTTAAAGTAAGTAACTTGATTATCCTTACAATTGATTCTATCTCTCTTTACTTAGCTATTATTCTCTAAGTTTCTTTTACAACCATATTTTGTTTCAGTTGTTATTTAGGTTGGTGAGAGTTAATTCTTGGGAATTATTATTATATTTAAGAGTTAAATATTGTGAGATTGATTATTATTGTAAAGGTTTGAGTGTGAGCTTTGAAAACACTAGGCTTGAATTCTTGATTGAAGAATTCATTGTTGTAATTGTGAGAAAAAATTAGTGGAACCCTAAGTTGCATCTTAGGAGAGTGGACGTAGGTAAGTTGAAGTGTTGGACCACTATAATTCTTATGTTGCTTATTAGGGATTTCACCTATGAAAATCCAAACTCAAACCAATTATAAACATCAAAAAATTAATCAAAATTAATTTATAAGATCACTATTTTGTAGTCTAATTTTGAAGATTATCATATATCCTTCTCTTTTTTAACCCTCACTTTCTTAGATTTAATGCTTGAAAGTTGTATGTTTTTATTATTGTCAAAGCTCTTTTCTTGTTGACTCATTCTCATTATTCTTCCTTCTGTCATGAATTTTTACACTCTACATGAAAGAAAGATGTGAAAATATTAAAGTTTATATTCAAATAAAGTTGATAAAATTTCATCATTATCCTTGTATGTAATATAACTCCATATAACATCTCCTTGAATATATTATGTTCACAAGTTATTTACTAACTATTGAAAACTAGGTCTTAGAAATCAAAATTTATAAATTTGAAAATTAATATAAAAATGTTATTTTATTCAACAACATGAGTAAAATGAAACATAATAATAAATTACTTATGACAAATGCATATTCATAGTGTTTGACTATATTACTTTATAAGATCATCAACACTACACATCATAACACCATAAAATTCATCATGTTTCTCAATATTCAATCTCTTAATTCATATTTTAAACATAAGTTTTTTTAATATAGAACAATATCCAATCCATTGGGTATGGACATTCATCAATTGTTGTAGAATTCTAAATCAAATTAAATCATTGGTTGTATTAAATATCTTTTTAATCCATAAAATAATAAATAATAATTTGATCTAATCAATATTTTTTATTTTTTATTTGTGAGAATAAAATTATTATTTTAATATAATAATTTCATAATTAGAAAAGTATTTTCTTGATTAAGAAATATATTCTTAATTTTTATACTTACAATAAGAGTTCAATAGAAAAAATCCATAAAGATCTTTATGCAATCTATAAATCATTATATGTAACTTATCCAAATAAAAAAAATTAACAACAATCTAGTATGATTGTTAATTATTTTATAAATGATAGATTAAAAAGTAAAACAATAATAATTAAATTGAACCTTAAAGATGGATTAATTAAAACTATAAAATAAAAAATAAATTCAATAAACAATACTTGTCTGCAAGTGAAAATCTCAAAACTAAGAAACAATTGAAAATCATGAAAATTATGTCATGAAGTATCATAAAAAGATTAGATTGTTATGAGCGAGTAAAGTAATATATGATTTTATATTAGTTGTCATGATTTTAATAATAAATAGAAAAATGATGGTTGAGAGACAAGTTACAGTTTAGAAATTTTATAGAGAAGAAGAGAAATCAAGAGAACTGTAAAGTGATCCAAAGAAGCATATTTATTATGAAGTCTTTTTTTAAAAAATGTCTAATAGGTAATTGATTATATAAAATAAAGAGATCAAATTAGTTAATATACTTGTCATATACGTTGCATATAAAAACTTGAAAATTAGAAATGATCTTAATACACTTAAAAATGTTTATTTTTTTAATCAATAGTTATTTTTAGGATTGGACATTTTTTTATATAGATCATATTAAATTTTAAGTCATAAATTGTAAGTGAACGTACAAAAATTTACCTCAATAAAATTTTCCTTTAAATCACTTATAGACTTTCTAATGAGTTATATAGTTTTGTAATCTCAATGCATTAAAGAAATAAATCTAATTTCATCAATTACTTTGATTTGAAGTCTATATCTAGAACATAACAATTTTTCATATTAAACAATGAATTATATTTTTATATTTATAACTCATCTACTCATAATAATTCTTACCTATAACCATATGAATTTTCAGAATGGTCAAATTTGTTACGAAAAATATTTACCATCAACCACATAAACTTTTTTTGAGCATCTTTTGCAACTTAGATATGTCCATCCCCTTTGCAACTCTAAATCGACTATTGTTGCAATAATCTAAAAGTTGGTTTTTTTATGAAAAATATATTTTAAATTTTTAAAAAATATACATATAAATATAATTATGGATATGAGTTTAATTCAGTTTCTTTTTACCTCCAAGCACTGAACCATGTCGTCAATAATTTTGACATTGATACTTGAGGCCAATTCATTAGAAACAAAATAAATTTGTTGAGATGAAATCTTGGTAATTCCTTCGAATGATAATCTTAGCATGCAAATTAATCTGCATTTATATATTACTCAAATAATTAAATTTAATTGCTATATATTATTTTAGTAATAAATGAGTTTATTAGTTTATAAATTAATAATTTTGTATAAAAAGTGTACATAATATAAGTTTGAATTTTTTACTTGTAGTAAATATGGATCAATCTAGAGTTTGGTTGTATGCCAAGTATAAGTCTCTTCCTTAATTGATCTACCAATAAAAACCCATCAACACTTATGACAACATTAGTATATCAAAGGAAGTGATATAAGATTTAAAAACAAGAATACAACCAACGCTACACACTAAACATCAAGAGTACTATTGATCCTTAATTTTTATTCATGATCCATTTTTGCATCGTTCAACCTAATGATGATGTCAATTCTTGATTCCTTAATTACAAACATGCATTTTTACATTATGTAAGTGCGTTGGTCATGCACAACATATTGTATTCCACTTTTTAGTTTTTTCCATGCACCATAAAAAAGATTAATGTTTCGTGCATGACCATTGTACTTTTCTCAAAATTTATATGTCATATGCTCCCTAACCATTTTTGGACAAGGAATTTAATGAGAATATGAAACATATTTTTTTTATTGTGCATACTAGCTGACATATGTTTTAGTATTTTTATAATGTATGATGCATATTATGCATCACATGTCCTCTCTATACAATGTGCACCATATGTTATACTCATTCTATGCAACATGCAATGCACATTTTGCTTGAGAGATAGAAATCCCTAATCATCCATTAATTTTTTAAGTCTTTACCCATTAAATATTACAAATATCCCTTGGATATTTTGTTAAGAGAGGTCAAAAATTAATTAATTTAGTTGAAACTCTGCTAAAATTATATTAAACACTTAATTAAGCCATGATTAGACTTAATTAGCATAATTAAGGACTAATTAGCATCCCTTTACAATTAAGAAATCAAATATTTCAAGCTTACAGCGTTGGTTAGCTTCTAAAGGCTTCTATTTTCCTTCCTTTTCTTTTAATCTTGAGTTATATTTTACTTTTTTCATTTATGTAAAACTACTATTTCATGTTTATTCATTCATCTTTTGCTAAAATTTCAAATGTATTACTAGCGTTTGGGATTCAAGATATCCTAAATGATCTAAAATAATAATAAATTCTATCATTTTTCATATTTTCATTCATATTTCACCATAAAAAATTGAAAGTTTCATCTATCTATGCCATAACATGTGTAGACATTGTTCCCTTTCTATATAATATGTAACACGCATTAACTTTATAGATCAATGTCACACCCATATAGTGAACATGATTCTATAAAGTGATTAATAAATCTTTCATCATTTGAAAATAATTAATCATCCTATAAAGGATATTGATAACCTTTTTTATATTAGTAAACTATAATTTAAGAATTACCTCCAAAGTTTATGGATTATTTACATATACAATGATATAATTAGTAAATTTATATTACTATTTTTAAATTATCTATGTATGTATAATAGTTATATACATAACATAAAACCTATTGGAGTACATCAAGACATATGTCTCTAAATTGAAAAATGTCACATGCGATGATTAACCAGTCTCTCTTAGTGATGCTAACTTATATTTGTCAAATGATAAACATCAAGTATAAAATATAATGGTGCCTAAAAATGCATAAATAATATAAATAATCATTTTAGACAATGCATCACATGTATAGTAATCACAGATATTGCTAACGACTTTAAATTATTACATGTTCTTTATTTTTATACTGAAATTTCATCGTTAATGAAATAGCATTCAACAACTATTCTAGCATTTCTCATTAATCTGGCCATCACATATACATGTATCACATATGCAGTATTAACTCATATATTACACTAGCATATCAATACAAGGGAATATCGAGTAGCTTGTATGACTGACATAGTAATATCATCTCTATGCAATGATGAATTATAATGATGTAATTAATGCTTATTTCATAACATCCGCATTTGCTTCTTTATCTATACAACTCTCTTCACCCTATCTCTCCTAAATATAATCATTAGAATTATTGTTCATAATCATGTATTTAGATGCATTTAATAGGAACGTTGTTCAACCTATTAAACTTAAATGGGTAATTATTTCTTCTTGATAAGGGCTGTAATCCAACCTATCAAAATTTTTGAGGAAACATAATAATCTAAACCTGCCTTAGGAATGACCATATGCCATTATGTATAGCATTAGGTAGGCTCATAATCCAAACCTATGAATAAAGGAAGGCTATAATCTAATCTATCTTAGATTTTTGTATTAGTATTGATTTCATATATCTCCTCCCCCTTATTTCTCTTGTATGTCATATTGTATAACCAAAGACATAATTAAATCAATATTTATAAGATAGTGCATGGTCATATTTAATTTTCACCATATCATAGTCATTTTAACTCATATGTAAACATAGAACACACCTATTGAAGGATTTTTTCAACATACAATTTCATACCATAACATATATCATCATACTTAATATGAAGAGAATTAATTCCAATCTATATTTCCTCTTTAATGACTTATAAATACATCTATAAAATTAGCAATCACCAAGCACATACAATTAATACATCTTAATTACCATCCATTAATAATATATTTGTAAGTCATTATCAAATAATGTATGCGTGAATGGATAATATCATCTCCTACCAAATGTATCATTTTGTATTTTCATATCAAGCCAACACCCTCCATAGATGTTTATAGCTTCTCATGATTATAAGAACTAACTTGTTGAATAAACTTTCATTTTCCATTTTAATAAAATCTCATTCCTTGGTGAAGTTATGAGATAATCGATATATAACAAATAAACCATTAACTGTAAATGTTATAATAACATATTCACCTTTACATGAGCTTTTTGCATACCCTATAGTTTTAATTATAGAGTTAGCATTGAATAAACATAAACTTATCCCCTTTTTGCCTTATCTATTTATTGAGCAAGAACTGCAATTTTCTTGATTTTATATATCTATCATTCATAAATTCCTTTTACATAAATCAAACGAACCACATAGATTTCCAATCCATGATTCTGTGTAATCCTATATATAAATAAACTTGGTAAAACAACTCATCAATTTAAAGAAATCATACATAATGATATGTATTGTACCTTAAGACAAGTACAATGTTTCTAATGTTAGATGTGCATCTCCAATGCAAAAGATAACCTAGTAATTATGACACATCCACATGAGTGATGTGTCAGTTATACGTATAGAGGTTTGTATGCGTATGTGTTTGGCTAGACGATGCTGTATTGTTTGATGTATTCTTGGTATGTATGTGTGTATGTATGCATGTATATATGGATGTATGAGCTTGGTTGTGATTGTGATAGTGGCGTTATCACCTTATCGGGAAGCGTGACTTCTCAGTTGGATGAGGGATAACTATTTTGCTGAGTTTAGGCTTGGTTTGAAGTGTTTTTAGCAGTTCTGAGAGAGTTAGGGATTCAAATAGTGCATGTCCTGATTTATAAGATGCGGTACTGGCGTATGGATACCCGTACATGAGTACCAAGTTTCCTAGAGATGGTACGGACACACCAAGAGGTTGTATGGCCATACCATAACTCGCAGGAAAATGGGTTTGTCAGGAACATTGGGGTGGTACGGGGCATACCATTTGACGTACCGCCGTACGGTTGCTCGTAAGAAAATCAGGGCATCAGAACTTTAAGTTTAGTATGGGCATACGGGGTGTTGGCAAGGCCGTATGTGACTTAAAACACCATTTTCAAGAGGCTAAACTTAGACTTTTCTTTGACTTTCTTTCCTTTTCTTCTCCTTAAACCCTTCCTAAACATTCCTAAGCCCTTGGAATCCATCTTCCTTTAGCTTATTAAGTGGGTAGGAGTTTTTCAAGCAAGGCTAGAAGTCTAGAGGATTGAGTAGATGTTAGAAGTAACTTGGTTCAGGTTAGTGCTAGTTTGTATTGGTTTGTTTTTTGCTTCTTTTATTGCTCTAAGTTAAGTATGGATTAGTAAATGGTGATTGGGGATTGGATTCCCGTATATGTTTATTGAATTGTGCTATGAGTGCTTTGTGTATGGATTATTGATTGAGAATTGATAAGGGATTCAAGCAGGGCTTAAATCTGTGGCTCAAGGCTTTTGTGTAGACCTTCCAGTATGATGACTTCTTAGCTCTGATGGCCAGTGCATTAGATCTCAAGTGGACGATACTTGAGGATGACGGTCGACAGGAGTCGATGAGGAGGCCGTATAGGGGGCCGAGTTCTTCTTCGAGTTCTCTAAAGAGGGGTAAGTTTAGGAGTTCTTTTCCTCCGAGATCAACAGATGTATGACCGATGCCACCTCAATAAGAGCAGAGTGGGAGAACTATTTCTTATAGTGGCAGTACAGGTGCCGGACCGTATGTCTATAGTACTTATGATGGACCTATTACGGGACTTGTAAGGTAAGCAGTAACCTGTGCTTCAGATGTGGTGGTGCTGGTCACTATGTTCAGGAGTGCCCAGAGTGGTCTGATGAGCCAATGCATTCTGTTCTTGAGGGAGAGGCCCGATAGCAGCAGCAGCAGAGACCTAGCTCTGTGGGTTCTCATGGGTCGGAGGGAGGTAGAAGTCGAGGAAGAGGCCAAGATAGTAGAGGACATGGTGCCAGTTAGGGGTTTGTTAACCAGGTTGTTGGGGCTCCTGCCAGGGTATATAATCTGATGCACCGAGAGGAGCAACAAGCTGCAGATGTGGTTCTCAGTAATGTTCTCATTTCTGATCATGATGCTTTAGTGTTATTTGATCCTGGTTCTTCGCATTCATATATTGATTGTAGATTTTCTTGATTGCTTAAGATGGCGAGTGAGAGTCTAGGTTATGGGATAGTGGTTTCTAGCCCACTAGGCAGAAATGTGGTTGTTGATAGGGTGTTTAGGCGATATCCTTTAATTATTCAAGGTGTGTGTTTCTTATCTGACCTTGTGGAGATGCCATTCCGGGAGTATGATATTATATCGGGGATGGATTGGTTAGCTAAATACGGAGCGGTGATGGACTATCAACAGAAGATAGTGACGCTTCAATCTCCTGATCAAGGTATAATTTTGATTAAAGGTAACGTGCCGTCAGTGACAGTGAGGCTAGTGACAGCTGTAATTGCGTAGAAGTTGCTGTTACAAGGCTGTAAGGCAGTGTTAGCTCATGTGATAGATGGGAGACATAAGGGAGTACACTTGATAGAGATTCCGACTGTATGTGATTTCCCTGATGTGTTTCCAGAGGAGTTGCCAGAGTTATCGCCTGAGAGGGAGGTAGAGTTCGAGATCAAGGTGTTACTTGGTACTGAACCGATTTCGATAACACCTTATCATATGGCCTGTGTTGCTTGTAAAGAAGAAGGATGGGTCTATGCGAATGTGTATAGACTACAGACAGCTAAATAAGGTGACGATAAAGAATCGATACCCGTTACCGTGTATCGATGATTTATTTGATTAGCTTAAAGGTGCATCAGTATTTTCTAAGATTGACCTGAGATCGGGATACCATTAATTACGGGTGAAAGAGGGTAGTGTGGCGAAGATGGCATTCAGGACTCGGTATAGTCATCATGAGTTTCTGGTAATGCCGTTCGGTTTGATGAATGCATCAGCAGCGTTTATGGCATTGATGAATAGGGTTTTCTCTGATTACCTGGATCAGTTTGTAGTGGTGTTCATTGATGATATTCTGGTTTATTCTAAGACCCGAGAGGAACATGATTATCATTTAAGGCTGGTGTTGCAGCATTTGAGGGAGAAGCAACTATTTGGCAAGTTATCAAAGTGTGATTTTTAGCTTGATCAGGTAGCGTTCTTAAGTCATGTGATTTCTGCAGAGGGGATCAGAGTTGATCCAAGTAAAGTGGAAGCTATGCTTAGCTGGTAGATTCCCAAGAATGTCAGTGAGGTTCATAGTTTCTTAGGTTTAGCGGGGTACTATAGGAGGTTTGTTAAGGGCTTCTTGATGATTGCTTTACCCTTGACGACGTTGTTACGAAAGGACGTTCCTTTTATCTGGTCAGAGGAATGTCAGAGGAGTTTCAGGCGGTTGAGGGAGTGTTTGACACAAGCTCCAGTTCTTATGCTACCCACTCCAGGTAAAACATATGTGATCTATAATGATGCCTCCTTGAATGGTTTAGGATATGTTCTGATGCAGGATCGGAAAGTAATTGCCTATGCCTCGAGGCAATTGAAGCCACATGAGAGGAACTATCCTACGCACAATTTGGAGTTGGCAGTGATCGTGTTTGCTCTTAAGATCTGGCAACATTACTTGTACAATGAGCTCTGCTATATGTACATAGATCACAAGAGTTTGAAATATCTGGGTACATAGAAAGAATTGAACTTAAGGCAACGATGTTGGATTGAGCTTATTAAGGATTACAACTGTGTGATAAACTATCACCCAGGGAAAGCTAATTCAGTTGCTGATGCTTTAAGTTGGAAGATGTTCGCAGGCTTGAGACAATCCTCATTAAATCTGGTTTATGAGGTGAGACAGTTAGGTGCTATTCTGACCTTATAGTCTGACTATATTCTGGCATAGTTACAGATGAAAGTGAAGCCTATGTTGACAGACCAGATACAGAGAAGTGCAACTGGTGATGTGGCATACCAGAAACAGTTGTAGAAAGTACAGTCCAGTAAAACTACCTTGTTTACTGTGGATGAGGATGGTAACCTAAGGCACGAGACACGGTTGTATGTTCCAACAGATGAGGGATTGAAAAGACAGATCTTAGAAGAAGCCCACAGTTTGACAATTGCTTATCATCCCGGGAGTACGAAGATGTATCGGGACTTGAAACAGTTGTGAGCACCGATTTTTGCCGGAGCCCAGAGCGAGGCTTGCAAAAGTCATGGACCGGGGACCGCACTTGGAGAAAAAGTGCAGTCTTCCTAAGGGGTTCCCTTAGGGAATGATACGGACTCAAAAGAGTCACAAGGGAGTCACCACCGGATGGTTTCGGATTGGTCCAACCGACCCATAGCATGAGTGCTAGTTAAACCCTTCAAAGATTGGGTTCGGGTGGTGGAGATCTATTCTATGAGTTTCCAAAATCGATTTTACCATTTTAGTTGGGATTAATTGTCCTAAACAGGCAAGCATGCGAGCGTAATTGTAAACACACAGCACTTCATGTGAATTGGCGTTGCAAAGTTGCATGTAGAATGACATATAAGGCTATATGGCATTTAGATGGCATGGCATATGCATGTCATGTGATATAGTAATAAAAGTAACATGGTATATGCATGTCATGTGAGTATGAATGGCATATCATATGCATGATATGGCAACCTAATATGTAAGCACATATTTATGGCAAATAGCGTATTACGTTATGCGTTAACGTTCTTGATTCATTTGAGCGTTAGGCGTATAGTATATGCAAATGCGTATATGGGATGAATGACATATCATATACGTGATGTGTAATGGTGGATGTCATGGCATATGCATGTCATGGCATAATGAGTAGCATACCATATGCATGGTGTATGTACATCATATCATATGCATGATATGTATGATGGTGTAAAACATGGTATATGTATGACATGTTAGGTGTATGATGTACCAAATGCATGGCATATGAAGTGATGCATGACATGGTATATGCATGACATGTGTAGTAGAATGTGCTTGTGTATTGTGACATGACATGTAAAATGTTAAATCATAACATGGCATTGTATGGCATACCATATGCATGGCATGTGAAATGGATGACATACTATATGTATAGCATGTTAAGTGAATAACATACCGTATGCGTGGCATGTGAGATGATGCATGACATGGTATATGTATGGCATGGCATAGTAGTACGTATGTGAATGTGTATTCAACATAATATATGTATGGCATACGGTATACTGTATGTAGTGGCATACGACGTGACATGGCATTATGGCATAATGACATATACATATATGCATGGCATGGCATATACGTATGCATGATGAAGCGTATTGGTTGATTGAGCGTATTGGATTGCGTATTAGTGTATTTGCATATTTATATGTATATGCATACAAAATACAGTATGGTATGACATACGGTATATGCATGGCATACATAGTAGTATGTGCATGTGTTATGTGACATGGCATGTGACATGAATGACATAAATATTTAGGCAAATATAAATCATCCACGAATAAAAATAATAAAGGCCGGGAAAGGGATCGAGGAAATTAGGGGATACAGACAGAAAATAGGGGGATTATTACAGACAGAATAATAAATCCTATCTTATTACAAATATTCCTCGCATTAATTCCTGGGTATTAAGTAATACCCTTTTCCCCTCGAGTTGCACTATCCAATAATGTATGAATGGATTAATATGCAAAATAAACAAATAAATTCATTAGTAGCAAATGAATTTTGGATTTAATTGACTAGTCCAATACCATTTAAAAGTACGAACCAAGAGTCAAAATCCAGCAATTATTA
>CANYBF011351586.1:0-19589 GCA_948192965.1 Dalechampia spathulata | reverse complement strand
TCCATTAAGCCTTATCATTTGCGTTTCCATACTTGCTAGTTTGGGGGTTCAATAGGGCGGGGGTTTATTCTACCATTGGAGCTATATCTTAGGTACGTGTGGGTTTGTGGCATAATTGCCATTGGGTTCCGCGTCACACTTGGCTAATATCCTCTTTATTATTATTATTATTATTATTATTATTATTATTATTATTATTATTATCATCATCATCATCATCATCATCATCATCATCATCATCATCATCATCATTATTATTATTATTATTATCATTATTATTATTATTATTATTATTATTATTAAGCTAGGAAGGGTCCAATACCATATGGACATTTGGCAAACCTTTATTACTTCCTTACATAATATTATTTCCTCTGCTTTCTTACCAATTAAGATATCATTCTTACATCATACCATATATATCACTCATATAATATAATATGAACTTAAGTCTTACATAATTAAATTTTCTGTTATAACCTTAACTTTTCATGTAATACCTTTTATATCCTAGTTTACCATTTTACAAACCAAGGCATCATTTAACATACATTAATTTCATTATAAAGCTTCATTCAAGGCATTCAATAAAACATACCAAATCCACATCTTTGGTGCATAATCACTTCTATACTCATCTTTTCACTTTGTTTTCCTTCCTGTCTTTAAAATTTCCATATCATATGCAATTTCTTTACTCTATAAGACATTTCCTTCATTTTTATCATATCAAAAATATTTATGCATCATATATCATTAATATATCTATTGACCCTGACTTTTCACCCTTGTGCGATCTCAGGTTTTTATTGATTCGGCTTGGTATCAATCCCCAAAATCGATCCCGATAGTGCATATAGGCCTCTCTGGCTCCCTTTGAATGCTCTAGTGTACGAAGTACATTTCAGGTAGTGGGGCCCACCACAACGCTTGGTGGGGCCCGCTGCCCTTATCAACCTTCTCTGAGCATTCTAAGCATACAAAACACATAGAATGCATAGCACTACTGCACGATACTTCAATGGAAGAAAAATGCTTAGTGAGACTCACATGTTAGTGGGGCCCACATGCGAGACCCATAGGCAGGGCCCACCTAGTGGGGCCCATGCAAATAAAACACGCTGATAATGTCCTGCAATGTCAAAAGATGCTTATTTGGCATACAAGACACCTAGAATGCATAACATTGCATTTTAGGCACTCAGCACTATTTGCCCAAAATAGTGCACTGACAGGGCCCACCGCCTCTATCAACTATTCTGAGTGTTCTGTGCACACAAAACGCATTCCGCTCATGCCTGCGTAAGGTAGAGTACTTAGCATACCGAATGCTACATTCCGGGTACATAGCATTGTGAACCCGAGTTAAGGCACTAGTGGGGCCCACCACCTCTGTTAGCCCATTCTAAGTATTCTATACGCATTGAACACATTCTACTAATGCCTATGTGAGGTAGAGTGCATGGCATGCCAAATGCTTCTAGGCACATAGCATTATGGGCCCGAAATGGGCCCATTAGTGGGACCCATCACTCGGGGCCAAATTTGGCAAAACCCTGAACTGCAAAATGCCTTAAAGTGTTGAGTGCATCTCCAATGACATATGACATGCATTATATTTTGATCATACGGGCTTGTGTGCATTGCCTAAAAATGTAACATGCGTAGCACATTGCACAATGCGCTACGCATATTACAAAATAAGACGTTTGGTGGGGCCCACTTTCGGGACCAAATCTAATGTGCTCCATATAGCACGATGTCTTATTATGTTAAATAACGCTTATTTGACATGAGAAATGCATTACATTTCACCCATACCAGGTAGAAAATGCATGAATAGGGTGCATGGCACTATACATACTATTTAGTGAAAAAAAGATGGTTGGTGGGGACCACTTTTCGGACCAAATCCAAAAAAAATTTCTTCACAAGAATGTCTTAGTATGTCAAATGACGCTTATTTGACATATGGCTCACATTACATTTTGCTCGTACGAGGCGGAGCGCATTGCAACATGCGTAGCACATTGCATAATGCGCTACGCATATTACAAAAAAAGATGTTTGGTCGGGAGCCATCCCAGGACCAAAACTAAAGTGAGCCATATCACACAATGTCTTAGAACATAAAATAATACTCCTAGGGCATGGGGTGCATATCCCGATGCAACCCTAGTGGGCCCTATACGAGAGGTCAACATATAATGTGCTGTGCACATTGCACAATATGTGGCGCACATTGTCTTTTATGTGGTGCACATTCTTTTAAAATTTTCAAATTTGGACAGAAAATTACAATTTTACCAAACCCTAATTTGGCTCTATAAATATAGAGCTAAGGGTCATCTGATGGGGATCCAAATTTTACTCTTGAGCAAGGGAAAACTACACTAAAATTCCTCCAAAATTAATTAAACATATAATTAATTAAATTGGTAGGATTTAGAGACCAAAACAAGCACTAGTTAGGTCCCTAAGCATGATTGGAAGCAAGAAATTGAAGAAGAACGTACTACCCAAAGGTAAACTTTCAATTTTCTTCATTTTTCTATGGATTTTTGCATAAATCTCCTAATTTTGGCTTCATATACTTGTGATTGACTTCAATCTTTTATTTTTATGGGTTGTTCATGCTGTTGAATACCCAAAAACACTGATTTCTGGCTTTGATCTGCCTAGATTCAAGCTGGATTTCACGTTTTTCTTGAAAACCTTCTGTTTTCTTCTATTTTCTAAAGAATGTGCACCACATATTCATGAATGTGCACCACATATTGCCAATGTGTGGCACACATTCCTCTATGTGTTGCGCACATTAGTCAAAAAAATTTTAAAAAATGCTATTTTTCTCGGTTTTCACTTCCGATCTGACAAATCTAGCTACATTAGGGGCTTTCCCATGCCTCTAGTGTACTGGATTTGTCATAAATCTTCCAGATCCAAACTAATTTCAACTTTGAAATTAATTTTTCCAAATTAGATGCCTATTTGCAAGTCAAAACATATTTTCTGGCTTCGATTTACGTAGATTTTAGCCGAATCTGGAGTTTTCTACTAAGAAACTACATTTTCCTTAAACTTTTTCATGAATGTGCACCACACTTTGCCAATGTCTGGCGCACATTCATGAATGTGCTACACATATTGTTTCAAAATTTTCCAGAAATTCAAAATTCACCTCTGATTTCACTCATTTTCGCTTCAGATCTGACGTTTTCAGTGACATTAATGGCTTTTCTATAGTCTTAATGTTCTGGATCTATCAAATATTGTCCAGATCTAATTAATTTTAGCCCTAAAATTAATTATCCAATTTAATTGCGTAATTAAATGTTTGGATTGCAATTCGGAGGCCGATCCATGCTCAAATGAGGTACTATCCTTCATTAGAGTTGTTGTATTTAATCTGTGGATCGAGTTTATACTGATAAATTTGATTTTCTTACAGATTTGGCATCAATGTGTGCCACACATTGTGTAATGTGCATAGCACATTGCCTATATGCTGCGCACATTGCATAACATGCAGCACACATTCCTAGCGTTTTTCCAGAAAAATCATATTTTCAGCCGTATTTCAACGTATTTTGACGAATCCACTAACACTTGATGTTTGGTAGTAACTCAAGTGTATTGGATACGTCATAAAATAAATACATTTAATTAATTTTGGCCTCAAAATCAATTTTCTATGATAAAATGCTATTTTTACTCATATAAATACGATTTTGAAATGATTGGATTTAAATTGGTCGAATGGCTATCTCCAATAATTTTTATGTGATGTTAGCCCTCCCATTTAATTTTCCATGATCAAATAAAAATAATTTTTTGCCTAAAATTATTTTTATAAAAATTAATTTTCACGATCCAGCTCGTGTTAATTTTTATAATTTTTGCCTAATAATTATTGGATTTTGACTCTTGGTTCATGCTTTTCATTCGTGCATTTTTGGCTCGTGTCGCCCAAGGTGGAATAGTGCCCGAGGAGGAGGGGACATTACTTAACGTCCCAAAATATGTATGCGATGATATTTATGTAATAGGATAGGATTATTATTGGCTTGTAATAAATAATCCCCCTAAAATCCCCTAATTCCTCAATCCTTTTCACCGGCCATTATTATTTTTCGTTCGTGGATGATTTATATTTGCTTAAATATATATGTCATTCATGTCACATGCCATGTCACATGACACATCATACACTACTATGCCATGTCATGCATATGCCATGCCATAACATACTATATTTCGTATTCATATATGTATAAATATGTCAATACACAATTATGCCAAATACGCAACCCAATACGTGCAATTAATATGCCTTGCCATGCATATATATGCCATGTCATTATGCCATGATGCCATGTCATGTCGTATGCCATAACACATGTCATATCGTATGCCTCGACATATACTATGCTAAATACACATCCACATACACATCCACTATGCCATGTCATGCATATGCCATGCCATACATCATTTCACATGCCATGTATATGGTATGCCATGCATTATTCACATGTCATGCATATGATATGTCATTCATTTCACATGCCATGCATATGGTATGTCATCCATATAACATGTCATGCATATGCCATGTATTACATCATCACACATATCATGCATATGATATGTCATACATCATTCACATGACATGCATCAGGTATGTCATTTATTATGCCATGACATGCATCACTTCACATATCATACATATGATATGCCATTCATCCCACGTATCACGCATATGCCATGCATACGCCACGCATACGCCAAACGCCAAAACAATCCAAATGCGCTAATGCATTACGCTATATATGTTATTTGCCATGTTATATGCTACCTTGTCATATCATGCATATGATATGTCATACATGCTCACATGTCATGCATATGCCATGTTATTTTATCACTATTTCGCATGCCATGCATATGCCATGCCATCCAAATGTCATATAGCATTATATGCTATTCTACGTGCAACCTTGCAACGCCAAATCACATGTCACGTTGTGTGCTTAAATTTACGCTCGTGTGCTTGCCTGCTTAGGATAATTAATCCCAACTATAATGGTAAAATCAATTTTGGAAACTCATAAAATAGATCTCTACCACCCGAACCCAATCTATGAAGGGTTTAACTAGCACTCATGCTATAGGTCGGTTGGACCAATCTGGAACCATCCGATGGTGACTCCCTTGCGACTCTTTTGAGTCCATATCATTCCCTTAGGGAACCCCTCAGGAAGACTGTGCTTTCACTCCAAGTACGATCCCTAGTCCGTGACTTTCACAAGCCTCACTCTGGGCAGTCGGTAGAAACCGACGCTCATAATATCTCATGTACTAATTAATCTTTAGGTGTAACGTATGCATAAAATGCAAGCACATAGGGATGCCATGTGTATGGATGTGACAACTCTCTCCCCCTAAAAAAAATTTTAACCCGGAATTCTAACCTGAGTACATAGGAAACAAATGAGGATATTGTTGTCTTATCATTTACTCTCATTCCCATATAGCATCTTGTCCTGTATGATGATTCCATAACACTGTAACTAAAAGGATTCTTTTATTCCTCAACTGTTTTACTTCCATCACACGTTGAGCTAAACCATAGCTCTGCGAGCCAAAACCATAGCTCTGATACCACTTAAACATGTCACACCCAGCTCATACCTGGAGTAACATGCTCCAATAGCATGAATACCAATTTCCAAAAGGAAACCACCACCCACACTACAAGGGAAATGATCCGACCATATACCGCATTCCAAATCGTATGGGTACATACTCTTGTATTATGTGGTGTAAAAGCAAACGCAGTGTATCATTCATTACTTAACCTAGATACCTTTCATACATTCATGCAAGACATTGGATCAGACAATCATAGTATACAAGCATTTGATATATATACATGATTTAACCAATTCTTACAACATTCAGATAGATTACAAAGTTACCTTAAGGGAGTCACCATACTACACAAGAACAACTGCTTCTACTGCCACTATAATTAATAAAGTACTACATCAGCAAAAGACAGGAGTATGCCACAACAATGCTATTGCCACTTTGAGAATAGAACTTCTTTTCTGACACCGTGGATTACTCCTTAGGTCACTCTCCCAAAGATACAATACCTACGTTCATCAAATGATAAAAACTGAGTATAAAACTCAGTGGTGCTAGTGGAACACATAATCATAATCAAGCCAATAGTAATAAATGTCATACCATCATATCATCCATTCAACAGTTGTTCAGCAATCATTCTCAAATAATAATGCAATCATAGTACGTCACCATCCGATGTGAACACAAGGAATGCATAAATAAATTCATTGCCTTATCAACATATAAAATGAGAATACCTTTATGCCATGCATTCTCCCTCGTTCCCTCTTCTTTTTCTGTATATATATGCACATATCCTTTCTCTACTAGGTCCCTGTAGGTACTGGTACTCATCTCCCAAAGGAGGGAATTTAACTCTATGGTTCAATGAACCCATCATATTTTTTTAATGGTAGGTCTCGAGACTCATCTCCTATAGGGAGGGCATTAAACTATATGATTCCTCAGGGGAAACCATCATTCATATGACCCAGTAGGTTTAGAGCATATAGCTCTATCATCATCTCTCTCTTTCTCTTTCTTTCCTCTTTCTTTTTCCCTTTATGCTTCTTTATGCATGCCATGAGTATGCATGTACACATAGTACTTCACATACATATATCAAGCTCATCATAGGCAAACATAAGCCATACATAATCATAGAAGCAAAACACATCATTCCTTTGGACCTTACATAAGTCCTACAATAAGATAAGATACAAACATTACAACTAGCACAAACCTAAAACAATACCCCTTCTAGCATATGCCCGTAGTCCCGTTACTATGATCACAATCTCCATCTTCTAGCACTCACACTTCTTGGCACTTAAGACCCTTAACTCTATTATTTCTAATGGTTTAAGGAAGATAAGAATGAAAGAAAAGCAAGGAAAAGCTTTATTCTTATCTGTTGAAAAGTCAAACTTAAGTCGCGTACGGCCATACCACATTCAGTATGCCCACACCAAACTAAAATACCTAATACCCTATTTTTACTGCGAGCAGTGGTACATCCATACCCCTATTTGGTATGCCCATACCACCTCAATCTTCCTGACAAACTAAATTTCCTGTGAGCACTGATACAGCCGGGCAACCCTTTGGTATGCCCATACAGTCTCTAAGAACCTAAGGCCACTCATTCCTCATGCTTGGTATGCCCGTACGATGATCCATACGCCCGTACCATAACCAACCTACAAGCCACAACTCAATCATAAAACACTTCTAAAACATCAACAACATCAAACTTCTTCTCTTTCTATCTATCATTTGATCACATACATTCACCTCTACTTCCCATCATAGCATTCATACATCATATCACAACCATCAATCATACAAACATACATATACATGTACCAACATAACACGCATCACAAGCATTCAACATGCATAGTCATATACATGTATGTATACATCCTATCATTCATCTAGCATGTCACATACAATAGTGTCACATAACTAGGATCGCTAATATGGGTGTGACAACTCTCTCCCTCTAAAAATAAATTTCATCCCAAATTCTAACCTGGACTACTAAGAAATAAGTGAGGATGCTGCTCTCTCATAACTGACTCTCTTTCCCATGTAGCCTCTTATCCCGTGTGATGATTCCATAAGACCTTTACCAATGGTATCTATTTATTCCATAACTGCTTCATCTCTCAGGCCAATATCTGAATCAACTCTTCACTGTAAGATAAATCCGGCTGATCGATTCTGCTGGTATAATATGAGATGGATCTGATCTGTACTTCCTCAACATTGAGACATGAAATACATTATGAATCTGGTCTAAGCGAGTGGTAAAGCTAATCTGTAGGCTAATGGTCTAACCCTCTCTAAAACCTCATATGGTCTAATAAACCTAAGACTCAACTTACCCTTCTAACCAAATCTCATAATCCTTTTCCACGGAGACACTTTCTGAAATACTTTATCTCCAACATGATACTCTATGTCTCGCCTCTTAAAATCCACATAAGACTTATACTTCTCAGATGCTACTTTCAGCTTGGTCTTAATCAACTATATCTATTCTTCAACTTGCTGTATAAGCTCAGGACCAATCACTCTTTGTTCACCAACCTCATTCCAATGTAAAGGCATCCTACATCTTCTACCATACAATACCTCATAGGGAGCCATTTGTATACTTGTCTAGTAACTATTATTATAGGTAAACTCAATCAAAGGCAAGTATCAATCCCAGTCACCTTCCCACTCGAGGACACATGCACGTAGCATATCCTCTAAAATCTATAGCACTCTCTCTGACTATCCATCGGTCTGAGGATGAAAAGTAGTACTAAACTGAACTCTAGTACCCAAAGCTCTTTAGAAAGTACCCCAAAACCGTGACGTAAATCATAGATCTCTATCTGATACAATAAAGGATGGAATCCCATGTAACAAAACAATCTCATCAATATACAATCTTGCTAACCTCTCCAAGCTATAATCCATTCGTACAGGTAAGAAGTGAGATGTCTTTGTCAATTTATCCACTATTACCCATACGGCATCACATTTAGCTTGTGTCATTGGTAACCCTATGATAAAATTCATTGTGATACAGTCCCATTTCCATTCCGATATTGGTAACAGACTAAGTAACCCCGCTGGCACTTGATGTTCCACTTTAACCCGTTGACATATCAGACACTTAGCAACATAATCTACTATATCATTCTTTATACCAACCCACCAATAATGCTATCTTAAATCTCTGTACATCTTTATACTCCCGAGGTGATACGAATACAGCGAACTGTGAGCTTCTTCTAAAATATGTCTCGTTACAAATAATGTTGCTAGATTTTCAAAGTAAATACAATGATAGCAAATTATGGGTATGATAGTTCTTCTCATGTGGCTTCAATTATCTCGAGGCATAAGCAATTACCTTCCATTCTTGCATTAGTACACAACCTAACCCATTCAATGAAGCATCACTATATACTACATAAACTATCTTGGGTGTCCGTAAAATCAATACTAGAGCTTGTATCAAACATTCTTTCAAATGATTAAAACTCATTTAACATTTATCTATTAATTCAAAATGAACATCTTTCCATAATAATGTAGTCAATGGTGTAGCTATCATTGAAAATCCCTTAACAAATCTTCTATAGTAACCAGCGAAACCCAAGAAACTATGAACTTCACTAAAATTCCTTGGAATTTGCTAATTAACTATTGCTTCAATCTTACTGGGATCCACTCTAATACCTTCTGCTGAAATCATATGCCCAAGAAAAGTTACATGTTCCAACCAAAAGTCACATTTTGATAATTTTCCATATAACTATTTTTCTTGCATCTTTTGTAGTATATAGATGTTCATCATGTTCTTCTCTTGTCTTTGAGTAAACCAAAATATCATCTATGAACACAATCATAAATAGATCTAGGTACTCCTTAAATATAGTGTTCATCAATTCCATAAATGTTGCAGATGCATTAGTTAAACTAAATAGCATCACCAAAAACTCATAATGTCCATACCGAGTTTGAAAAGCTGTCTTTGGAATACTACTCCCCTTAACCCGAAGTGATGGTAACCAGACCTCAAAGTTATCTTTGAAAATACGGTCGCATCCTTTAACTGATCAAATAAATCATCAATACATGGTAAATGATATTGTTCTTAATTATTACTTTATTCAGCTGCTATAATCAATACACAATCTCATTGTACCATCCTTTTTCTTGACAAAAAAAACTTGTGCACCCCAAGGTGAGACACTCAGCTGAACAAAACCCTTATCCAATAATTCTCTTAACTGTGTCTTCAATTCCTTCAATTCTGTCAGTACCATCCTATAAGATGTAATCAAAATAGGCTATGTACCCTGTAAAGTTTCTATTTCAAACTCTATTTCTCTCTCTGGTGGCAATCTCGACAACTCATCTGGAAATACATCTAGAAAATCACAAACTGTTGATATCTCTGATATATGTATTCCCTTATATCTTGTATCAGTAACATATGCAAGTATGGTTTTATAACCTTGTGGTAACAACCTCTCGGCCATTGCTATAAAAATTAATCTATCTATCACTGACAATATATTTCCCCGAATTTGAATTGTAGCATTACCCGACCATTAAAAGTGTTACCATCTTCTATTTACAATCCATCACTGCTTGATATTTTGATAACCAATCTATACCCAAACTAACATCATAGTCCTGGAAAGGCATCTCCACAAGATCAGATAAGAAACATGTACCTTGAATCATTAATGGATGTTATCGATAAATTCTGTTTACTATCTTATCTTTCCCTACAGGACTAGAGACTACAATGTCATAGTCTAAATTCTCATAAATAATGTCACATTCATGAATTGATTGATATGTCATGTTTTTATATGTTATTGGGGTGATAATGTTATGAAATTATGCTAATGATGGAAAATGTATGATATGATATGAGTTTTATGTGATGATGTTGAAAAGATAAATTCTGACAAAACCACTAAACGGACCCACTGAACGAGGATCAGTTGATGATTTTGATATAAGGACACTTGATATATTTAAATATGTATACTTAAGATGATTGATTTAACTTAAGTTTGATAATATAAATAAGATAAAATAGTATAATGGAAATTAATTATGATGTCATAATTGAGCATTGATGATATAAGCATGATGGGTAATGATGATGTAAGCATGATGCATGCATAAAAGTATAATTATGGTTCTAATGTATTAGAGAATGAGTAATTATGTATTAATATTGAATTATTAAAACTATATAATAATATGTAAATATTAGAAAAGTATAATTAGTATTTTTATTAATGATATCACAAGGTGGTAAGAATGATGTCATAATTAAGTTAATGAATAAATTAATGGTATGCAAGTAGATAAATAAATAAATATGTAATTGAAAATAATATTAGTTAGTGGAGATTTAAGTTAATATATTATATTAGAAGTGGGATTGGTAATTGTATTAGTGGTGTAGGAAAATGTGTTAATGGATGGAGAGAGAAATTAAAGTACTATATTTTATTGATTAGTGGAAAAAGATAGAGGGTTTTTATTATAAAATAAGATGTATGGGAGTATATATTAGGTATAGAAATACATAAAATAAGGATTTGATTGGTAGAATTAGGCTTTAATATGTATAAATATATGTATAGGTATGTATATTGGGTTGCCCTAAATTTGGGTTCATTTCATGCAAATTTAGCTTCCATTTAGACCTAAATTCTGCTCATCAAAATATATCCATACAATCCTCTCCATTATCCTCTTATCTTTTCATTTCTACTTATCTTTTTCTTGTTCTTACATTTTCTCCATTCTTCCTTAAAGAAACAAAAATTAACTTCCTTTAATCCTTCATTTTTCTTTAAAACTTCATATATATTACTAAGTTTATACATTTAGAACAAGATTGGGTCAAGATACTTCAATTTCTTCTTGTTTTGCAAAGGGTGTGCATGCTTCTCTTCTTCAAGCAACAAAACCGTAAGCTTCCTTCTCCATTTTTTGTTTAAATCTTCAAGTTCAAGCTAGCTTTGTATCTTTCCTTCAAGTTGGGTAGAAGATTATTTTCTTTTTCATCATTTAAAGAAGTGACCAAAACTTCTTTTCTTTATTATTCAAGTGTAAGTTAATATCCATTAAGATCTATGAGTTTTTCTTGTAAATCAAAAGTTTTATGATATCTAACTTCTTTCTTTTGTTTGATCTTACTCTTTTAAGTTCATGCATGCTTGTTTTAGTTGAATATCAAGCTTAAGGAAGTGGAAGTGAGAAGTTGGGAATAGATCCGTGGGTTAAATAAGGGAAGAGCACATTTAAGTTGAGTTTTTGGTTGTTTGATTAAAGGTGAGCCTTGGTGAGTATGAATAAGTAGTAAATCCATTAGATTTATGCATTTTATGTGTGTTCAGTGTCTTAGCCAAATGGTTTGTGATATTTTTGACAGATTTAGTTGTTGATTAGAAGGTTAAAATGGTTAATGATGCAAAAAGCATGAAATAGTGATTAGTGGTTGTGTGGGTGTGTGTGTCTTATGATTTCCTTCATGGTTGAATGTTTCTAAGTAAAATGATAAAGGATTTGGTAAGTTAAAATATGATTTAAAGATATTTATTCAAAACAGAAGGTTAATAGTTAAGAAAATGAGAAAAGCTAAGTAATAAGATAAGAAAATTAGATGATTTAAGGCTAAATCTTCTTTTAAAGAATTTATGAGTTAAAAACTCTGGAAAATTGATTCTGTTAAGTTTGATTTAATTATTTAACTTAAGAATTTAAGTACAATGGAAGTTTTATAATAACATGTATGTATGAGCAAATTTCATAGTTAAATGATTTGGACATAAGACATGATTTTAAGAAATTTAATGTTTTTTTTTTAAAATAGAGGCATATGACTAAGTTATGGTTGAGGATTTATATGACCAGATGATTAAGTGAATTAAGTGAATATATGAAGTTAAATGAAGTTTTTAAGTAATAGTATGACATAAGTTACTTAAGAATGCAATATCAAGTGTTAAAAGGATCTTAATTGGAGTATACTATTGTGTTTTATATGTAGACTTAAATGATAAATTATTTAAGCATACAAGGTGTTATTGAGAAGATTAATAAGTTAATAAATAAATGGTATAATATGGTTTTAAATGAGATTTGATTATATGGATTAAATTAAGATAACAGTGAGGTATATGTGTTTAAACATATGGTTTTAAGATTATTAAATTTATATGATTGTATTAGATAACTAAATTAATAAGTTAATGGATGAATAGCATATAAATTTAATTGGTTAAGTGAAGTATAAGTCGAGTATATGATAAATGATTATACTTAAGTGATGGATAATGAATATGTTAAGGCATATAGCATATAATATGAAGATGTTAATGGAAGTGTTAAGTAAAATAAGTAATAAGCAATCATAATAAATACTACTAAATGGGTGATTAAGTATGATAATGATAGGAATATATTAAGGAAGTTACTATTTAAATTATTAACTAGTTATATGATAGTGTAGTAAGGATTGAATATAAGCAGAAATATGATTATTCTTAGATAGTCCCGATGTGGATTAGTAATGAGAAAGTTTAATATGTTACTAAATTAAGGTAGATAACAAGATTTAATTTAAGAAAAAGGATTACTGAGAAATTAAATAAGTTTAAATGTTGATAAAATAATTGATGATATCAACTGCTCTAATACTTTATTTTAGGCATAAACTATTTTTATTAAAATATAGATATTATTAGTATTTAGAATCTGATTAAGTTATTAATCCTGGATATTAAATGATCAGTATTAAGGTGATGACAGTTTAGCAAATTGATAGTAAAATATTAATTGATCAACAAAATATTAGTATGTTATTATATAAGGAATAAGATAAGAATATGTTTAAGTAATATATGTTGGTTCTTTATATATGATAAGTGACATGAAATTATCTGTCTGGTAACTGATATTAAGATATCAACTATTTTATTAAATGATTTAGTTTTAGTAAAGTAATAAAGGAACAAGTAAGATATAACTATATGAAAAATTTATTATATAAGAAACGAATTATTAATGAACAGAGATTTACAATTATGATATATTGGTGATTAGTAATGCAACTATAAAGGGTAACATATTTATTAAGAAATGCTATGAAGCAGCTAATAACTTATATGAGCATATGATACTAATATAAATGATAGAATGGTTTTTCTATTTGTTGTTTAGATACAATAAATGAATGGGACTGTTATAAATGATTAAAGAGTTTTGAACAGTAGTATATGAATTACAAATGTAAAATAATGAATGGTTGTTTTGGAATATTAATTATTAATTAAAGATGAACATTGCATTATGATTAGGTAATTCAGTGGATAATCCTCATGTACCACCAAAGGAATTAAATAAGAGAAAAGATATTCTAGGTTTGTGCTAGTTTAATTGGAAGTCCTAAATCATTAAATGATCAAAAGGGCGATGGTACGATAATGCAATAGCATTATATAATTCATAATGATATATATGATTAGCATGTCATAAACATCATTGCATTTATCATGAAATATGGCATAACATGACATAGAGAAATAAGGAAGATGAAAAATAAACAAATGAAAGGAAAATGATTATATGAAAGGTATTGGGTATTATGAAATGAAATTCCTATAAAATGGAAAGATAAAGGATATGAAAATTAGTGAAATGATTATGAAGTGGATTTCATTATATTGAACCACAAATAAGAAATGGAAAGGAAATCCCATATAATGTGCACATATAAAGGCAAGGATATGATATAAAATGATACAGGAAAATTTGAGGGAGAATGCATAACATGAATGCATTCTCATAAGTAAGCATTTTCATGGATATATGATGTTGATACAATAATTGGTATAATGTTTTGCACTCATGCAAATAAATGCTAAAATAACATACATATCATGGCATTCATGTTTATAAATATAATGGTAATGATTTGACATTATTAATGATAAACATGACTTTGATAGATATAATAATGATATTGAAAGTGATATTAATGACATGGAGCATAACTGCGAACAACTAATGAATAATGAAATGTTAGTAATTGATATTGATAAGAATAATTAATAAAGATAAAAATAGCATTTGTTAAATATTGAATGATGTATTAAATGTTGCATTATGGATAATTGATATTATGTTTAAACTGTTATCATTTTATCATGAATATGATAATGAAATTGTTATGATGTTATTTTATTAGTATATTTACATTAAATGATATACTAGCACCACTGAGTTTTATACTTAGCATTTGTCAATTGATAAATGTAGGAACAAGCAAAGTTGGGAGCAAGATCGTTAGTGACAGCAGCTGGACCTTCTAATAAGCTATTGGTAAATGGGTTTGGATTTCTTTAGACTTCTATTTCTGTAAAAATTATGTAACTACTAAAATAAGTACTTGGCAGTAATTAAAATTATGATTGACAGTATTTTTAAATTATTGATAGTATTATAAATTATGATGGTAATGACTTATAGCGATCCTTAAATATGTAAAATAATGATGTGTGTATATTAATAACTTTAATAAGGTGATGTTTTAAACTATGATAGCATGATAACCCTTAGGAATGATAATAGATTGGATATAGTTAACGGATTATGATATAATATTTTTTAAAAAAAATTTCTACATTTAATCATAAATGTATGGAATCCTTTGTAAGATGATTGTTGATTTTCATGAGTAAAGAATTAGTAACCATGCTATAGAAGCATGTTACACAGCTGAAAGACGTGATAAACAACATCAAGCAATCATGCAAAATCCATGTTCACATAAGAATGCATAAAACCAGGGTCAAACAATACTAAAGCATCATGATCAGAAATAAAAAACATTACCAACAATAACATATGAAGCTCATTGGCTTTCTCTTTGCACCAAATTATACACTCGTGCTGGAGTTCCAGCCTCTACCTCTGCCTTGGCCTAAACTCTGTGATACTTTTAATATAGATCTAGGTAGCTGACTGCATTGATAGTATCTTCTTTTAGTAACTATATGTACGGGTATATCTTAACGTCTAGGGCACTCTCGGGAAAAATGACTAGTATCTCCACATGGATAACATAACTTTGTGCCAATTCTACAGGTACAATGATGTACTTGACCACAGGTGTAACATGAATGTGGACCTGTCCATAATGAACTATAGTTGAAAGATCTCTCTCTCTCTCTCTCTCTCTCTCTATCCCTATCGTGGTAATGGTGGTCAAGATCCAACTGATCTAGAAGTGAAGGAACTCCCAAACTTACCCCTCTTCTAGCTACTAGAACTAGCTCCTATAAAAGGTCTTTGAATCTACCCTCTAAAACTCTATATTTCCTTCAATGCATGATTTTGATTAAGTGCATTTGCCATATGAGCCAAAAAATCATCATGGTTGAATCCTTGTACTAATACCCTAAGATGAGGATTTAGTCCCTGCTCAAATCTTTTACATCTTCCCAACTAGGCGCTAAAATTCTAGTCGCATAATACACTAATCTTGTAAACTCTCTCTCATATTCTGCAACTGATATATTACTCTACTTAAGACTAAGAAACTCTTATAATTTCTGATCTATATAAGCTAACGGCACATACTTTTGGTAAAACTCCCTCTAGAAATCATTCCAAGTCAATACAGGTGGATCGGTCATACCATGTGGAATAGTCTTCCACCATTCATATGCATCATCCTGAAGCAATGATAAAGCATATTCAAACATAGCAGAATTAGGACACCTCAGCTGTCAAAGAACCCTACCTGTACGTTCCAACCACATTTCAATAACAAATGGATCTGTAGTCCCAGAAAAATTGGTAGCTCAATAACCTCGTAATTTCTTGAAATCCATCTTGCATTCCTCCCTATTCTTAACTGGGGGCAGAGTTAGCACTACTGTAGGTGTCTACCTCTGTCTTTGCATAAACCATAAAAATTGTGCATACTGGATATGCATTAATTAATCTTTAGACTAATGTATGCATAAAATGCAAGTATACAAGGATGCCATGTGTGTGGATGTGACATTTCCCACTTCCAAATAGGCAGATTTTAGATCTAGATCAGAGTGAGTTATTAGAGAATCCAAAGGTCTATAAACATTTAACTAGCAAGCTTTTATATTTAGGGTTGACACAGTTGGATATAATGCATGCAACATAATAATTGAGTCATCACATGTAGACACCATGCTAGAGCCATCACTCTGTTGTGCTACATGTAGTCAGATACTTAAAAGGCAACCTTGATCATGTTTTATTTTTTCCTACAAGGAATGAAACAAAGTTGTTAGTGTATTATGATGCTGATTGGGTTACCTACAAAAAAACAAGAAGATCACTTATAGGATTTTGTATTTTCATGGGAAAGGTGATCATATCATGGAAAATAAAAAAAAAAGCCACGGTAAGTAGATCTACAGTGGAGGTACAGCATCGTAGTATGGAAAAGACTGTATATGATCTTAAATAAATCTCACACCTTTTAATCAATTTTAATGTTGATATCGAGAAGCTGATTCTCATTTTTTATGATAATCAGGCTATACTTCATATCATGACAAACCCAGTATACCATGAAAGAACCAAGTACATAGAAATAGACTGTCATATTATCCAAAACCAGATGGAAGTTAACTTTATCGTACTGATATATGTTAGATATGAATAGTAGTTAGCAAATATATTCATAAAGTCTTTATAGGATTTAAGATTTTAGCATTTGTTATCCAAGATAAAAACTTCAGTCTGAAGGCCATTTTCAACTTTTAGGGGGAATGAAAGAATAGATAAATAGTCTTGTATTTTTGTTACAAACAAAGGAGAAGGTAGGAGTTGCATTGGTAAGAATGAATGCATTGTATTGATAGAAGAGAGAAAGTCAAAAGTCAAGAAGTGGTAGAGTGTAGTAGACACAATGAATGAATGATCGAATATACAAAGAGTCTTATTTGTTTATTCATACAAATGCTTCGTGTAAGGCTTTATCTAAAGCCCATGTAGGAGATCATAGGCCATTGCACCATAATCCGACCTAAGTTACAAATGTATATATGTTATGAAAACTATAGAATAAAATATAGTAGAACATTAAAGCCATTTTGCATATTACATTTCTAATTTTTATGGAAAGGATAGAAAATTATTAAATAAGTTAAAGAACAAGAGACTTATGTCCAGTTAATGAGCATAATAAGCTTGTCCTATAACACAAGTATCACATATAAGAAAAATGTAGTAAGATCATAATAAAATACGATGATTGAATAAAATACAACTACTTCTCATATTGATTAGTAAAATTGATACATGAATTTAATCATTATGATTTATGTGTAGGCAGGAGAAATATAATACATAAAAGATAGGTCTAGCAAGTACTTGCCTTGATGGCTTATTAATGAACATCATAATATACCTTAGAATGCACATATAAAAATAAATATGAAAGATTATTTTGATTTTAAGACATTATCTCTTTAATGCCACACTCCATAGGAAGACAAGGTAATAACCCTTACTCCAATACTTATAATCCGGGATGGCGAAACCATCCAAATTTTTTGTGGAGTAATAATGCATGAAATATTCAAAAGACACAATGAGCACCTCCCCAAAAAAATTTTGAATCCAAGATGGAGAAGTTCATAGAGATACTAGGGACCAAATTGACAAGCCAGGAGAAATCATAGAAAAGAATGGAGGCTAAATTAAATCAAATCATAAAGAACCATTCCTCCTCCATCCATAACTTAGAAGTGCAGGTAGGGCAGTTGGCTACATAAATAGTGCAGAGGAACCTTGGAGGACTTCCAAGTAACATAAAACCAAACCCCAAAGAGCAAGTTGAGAGCAATCACTGCCACGATCGTGGCAGTCAACTTCATGATCATGGAGTTGGGTCCAGGTAGAAGAAGAGGGTAAGCGAGCAAGGGCCAGGCAAGTATATTCCCCTCATTCCATTTCCACAAAGGCTTATGAAACCAAAAGTATATGAAAAATTTATTGCATTTATGGGAAAATTAAAAAAAATTAAGCATCAATGTAATGTTTGCTGAGATGATATAAGACATGCCTAAATATGCTAAATTTTTGAAGGAAATCTTGGCACATGATCACTTGCTATTTTGTTGTCTATTTTAGTCTAAATATTATGTCATTTATGTGTTTAGCTTAAGTTTCTTTTAAGTTTTATTAAATATTATGTATGTTTTATGGTTTTATCTAATATTGTTTTGAAGAAGTCCCAAAATTTACTTTTGAGGATTATTTGTAAGTATTTGTAGGAAAATCAGGTAAAATTGGCTAAGTATGAGAGAAATGGTGAGCTAAGTGTAAATCACGACTCGTGTAAAGCAGAGCGCGAGTCGTTACATAAAGATCTCAGAGGAAGAAAGTGAAGAACGAGTCGTTACAGAAAGAAAGAGAGAAGAAAAGAAGCTAAACTGAAGAGCACAACTCGTGAATAACATCACGAGTCGTTACAGAAAGAATCTGAAGAAATGAAGGGAAGAGCATGACTCATGAAGATGATCACGAGTCGCTACAGAAGGTATTCGAAAAAGATAAAAGAAAGAGCTCGACTCGTGAAAAAAGTCACGAGTCGTTACAGCAAGTTCAGACATAAGGAACACGACTTGTGATGATCGAGCACGAGTCGTGACATAGAATTATCAAAGGAAAAGCTATCATGAAAATATAGCACGACTCGTGAAGAGCAATGCATGAGTCGTGACAGTCGTATCTTTTGGGAAAAGTCACCTCGCTTCACCAACAATTTTTCTACCGTTTTATTTAACCAACACATCTCTTTAGAATAGTTATTACCTTTCATTTTTGTATTATAAATAGACCATTTGGGTCATTGTAAAAGA
>CANYBF011350955.1:0-58448 GCA_948192965.1 Dalechampia spathulata | reverse complement strand
TCTTTTACAATTCACTTAGATATGATAATAGCTTAATTAAAAGCTGTAGGAATAATGAGAATAAGCTAAGAAAAACTTGAGAAAAGAAATTAAGGTAAAGAATGAAATAGTAAAAGTGAGATTTAAAGGAAAAGTTACTATTGATAAGTAGTAATAAAGAAGATTTGCATTGATGAACTCAACATACATATAAGAAGTAGGATTGAAAACAGAAATGTTCGAGAAATTGTGTCTAAATGAAAGGAAATGCTACTGTTGAATGTCTGTCAGAGAGAATTTTTGGTTTTTCTGATTGAATTCTTAATTCCCTCTAATTCTACCACTATTTCTATCTTATGTCACATCCCCTTAAGGAAACTGTTATAGACTCCAAATAACTGCAATATTCCCACGTCTCCACACTAAAGAAAAAACTACCAATTTCCTTAACCCCTCCTTTAATCAACTATCTTGACTTTAATTAATTGATCAACTAGGTATTATATATTAATTAGCTAATTATGGTTCTTAAAAATTAAATTAAATTAAATTAATTAATTAAATTAAATTAAATTAATTTAAATTTGGGTCCAACATCATCATTTGGAAATTATTAGAATGAAAAAGTATCAATCAGTAAATATTTAAATGTTATTTAATTTCTTATTCATAAATTTCATTTTTAATCATAAATTTTGATAATTTTTTTATTCGTATTGATTTTTTATTATGTATTTTATGATTAATTGCATTTTCTCAATATATATATTATTATTTAATAATTTAATTATAAAACAAATATATATTATTTTTTTAGTTTATTATGTAAATAAAAGAAATTTTAAATTAAAAATAATTAATTTATCTTTAACATTTTAAATACGTGTTGTTGTTTATTGCTTGATTGTAATATTTTTAATTTTTTAGTTCTTTAAATGTTACTTACAATAGAATTTAGGAAAATATATAAAGTGAAATCAAAAATAACAATGAAAGTTATTGAAATGATAATTAGCACTTATTAAAAGTAAAATATTTTTATTTTCTTAATAATTATGCTAAAATAAAATACATTGATATATAATTATCAATATGATTAATATTTTTATTTTCTATAATCAATCTTATGAATATAATTTTATTATTTTTCACATTCTATAATATATTATCATTTCATTTTCATAAACCTTTTCATATTTTATAATTAATATTATAAATATGAATTTGTTATTTTTCGTAACTTTTTATATATCATCTTTTCTTTTTCAATAATAAATAACTATAATTATTTTAAAATAAAATATATTAATATAAAATTAAGATCAATCATAACTAATTGATTATATATATATATATATATACAAATAGATGAAATAAAAAATTTGATATCTTACATTTAAATTTATTTCATATTATTATATTTTTATTTTATATATTACATATATTATTTATTTATTAACGTTAAAGCATATTAAATTATAATTTAATAATATATATTATTAAAATATGCATAAATCTTTCCTAATATTTGTGGACTAATCAAATAGCATGTTTGGAAAGGAGCTGAGTGGTCAGTGCAAAGGAGCTTGGCTGACAAACCAAATTATAATAACTTCCGTAGTTCTATATCGGCCTTTTTACTTCAGAATAGTTTACACGCGGTGTAATTGCTTAGGCCTTAATAATGGTTGACAGGCAGGCAGTGAACAGTTGAAAAGAAATTTGGAAAGGAAAATAAGGACGTGATGTGATTTTATCTTGTTTAAAAAATATGTGAAAAGGAAAGGAAGGAAAGAAAATGAGTTTATTTTCCATCATAAAGATTCCTTTCAAATTGGAAGGAAAATGAGAAGAAATAGAAGGTATTTTACTGTTGATGATAAAATTATAAAACTGATTTCCATTTGTTTTGAAAATATAAATTATTATTATTCGATTTTTTAAAATAAATAATTTATAAATAAAATGTTAATATATCTTAAAAATTAATAATTATTATAAATTAAATAAATTAAAAATTTTAATTAGTAAATTTTTTGTTGATTTTATTTTATATTTATCGATATAATAATATATTTATCATTTCATTAGATTTATCTTTTATTTTAATTTTCCATTCATTTTCCACCGTATTATTCTTACTTCCTTCCAAACAAGAAGTCCCATCTAAGGGCTAGAGCGTCGAGGCCTAGAAAATCCAAAGATGCCGGTTTGTTCTAATTTGGGACTGTTATACGCTTTGGTAGCATTTGGCTCTCTCCGTAATATCTCCATTCCAAGGTTTTCTATTGAAATTTCTATCTAATCCTTCTTCTTACATACCGCCATGGAACCCATCTCAAGTTTTCTCCAAACTCCTCCTATAAACTTATCTACAGCCATAATTGTTATTCTTTGCGCTGCCTTTGGAATATTTTGTTATGCCTGGATATTGTCCGCCAATTCCAAGAGAGGCACCAAATTGCCGCGAGGGCCATCAGGCCTTCCAGTGATCGGTAACTTGGCCTCTCTCGACCCTGAGCTCCATTCCTACTTCGCTTCTTTGGCTAGTAAATATGGTCCAATCTTTAAAGTTAAACTTGGTTCCAAGCTTGGCATAGTGATAACTTCACCATCTCTAGCCAAACAAGTTCTCAAAGACCATGACATCATCTTTGCCAATCGAGATGTCCCCGACGTTGGTCGCATCGCCACTTACGGTGGTAGGGATATTGCTTGGACGCCATATGGACCAGAATGGAAAATGTTGAGAAAAGTTTGCGTCCTCAAAATGCTTAGCAACACTGCTTTGGACTCTGTTTACCACCTTCGCCGCCATGAGGTCCGGCAAACGGTAGGTTATATCTATAGTCAGGCCGGGTCGCAAGTCAACTTTGGTGAGCAAGTATTTTTATCAATACTTAATGTTATAACCAATTTGTTATGGGGAGGTACTGTTGAAGGTGAAGAAAGGGCAACCATAGGAGCAGAGTTCAGAAAAGTGGTGGCTGACATGACTGACCTATTGGGTAAGCCTAACATTTCGGATTTTTTCCCGGGTTTGGGTTGGCTTGACTTGCAAGGAATGGTGAAGAAGATGGAAGTATTGACTGCACAGTTCGATCAAATATTTGAAAGGACGATGGAGAAAAGGTTGAAGATGAAGGAAGAAGAAGAAAATGGCAAAGAAGGAAAAGATTTCTTGCAGTTTTTGTTGAAAGTGAAGGATGAGGAAGATGCCAAGACACCACTTACTGTAATTCACATAAAAGCGTTACTCATGGTACGGTTTCTTCACCATTTTTGTTCTAATGCTATGATTATTACTATTATATTGTTGTCTTTTGTGTCATCTGGCAATCGTGTTTGAATAGATCCCTGCAATTCTGCTGCTTGCTTATTTTCATAATGATCCTATTTGTCAAAATTCAATTTTTATTATTGAACATATTGAATTAACAATCCTGAAAAGGTTAATAGTGGCCATGAATAATGATATTATGAGAAGATGATTATATATCAATATTAATTGGAAATGCTAATTACATTTGTTGATTAGATAATTATCCTAAGTCTGTGTGAATTACATGAAATAATGTTTATCATATGATTTTTCGATACTAATTATAATGTGATGTTGCACGTGCCTATGCCATTACTGGAAGCATGGGAAAAACCGACCATTTATTCAAATATGACGAACGGCTCGTTAATGCACCCTGAATCACAGCTCAAAATGTATATTTTGATCCGTAAGGAGTACGGCACCTTTGGAATAGCGACCACAGATGACTTGGCTGTTATGACCCATTTCTTGAATGATCTACTGTCACGCAGAAGTCTTATCTTGTTTAATTGAATTACTATCCGTGCATAAATTTATGGTTGGCTATGGTTTATTGCTCGATGGTGATGGATGGACACCATTTATTATCTTTCAAACTAACGTGCTTCTTTTATAGGATATGATAGTGGGTGGCACGGACACATCCTCAAACTCAATTGAATTTGCTATGGCAGAAATCATGAACAAACCAGAAGTGATGAGAAAAGCTCAACAAGAATTGGATACAGTAGTTGGAAAAAACAACATAGTGGAAGAATCTCACATAAACCAATTGCCTTATCTGTATGCAATCATGAAAGAATCTCTGCGATTGCACCCAGTTCTTCCAATGTTAATCCCTCACTGCCCAAGTGAAACAGTCGATGTTGGAGGTTATACCATACCGAAGGGATCTCGAGTTTTTATTAATGTCTGGCAGATACACAGGGACCCTTCCATTTGGGAAAATCCATTGGAGTTTAAACCTGAAAGGTTTTTGGATAGCAGATGGGATTATAGCGGAAGCGATTTCAATTATTTTCCATTCGGGTCTGGAAGGAGAATTTGTGCTGGTATAGCTATGGCGGAGAGGATGTTTCTGTTTTCCCTTGGCACATTGTTGCATTCGTTTGATTGGAAATTACCTGAAGGGAAGGAGATGGATCTTACAGAGAAGTTTGGAATTGTGTTGAAGTTGAAGAATCCACTTGTTGCCATTCCAACACCAAGGTTACCTGATCCGAGACTCTATCAGTAGGCCTTAATATTGGTGTATTCGATGTAATTAACAAATGCCCATTGAATGGATTTTCTACTGCACCTTCGGGCTATGTTACTTTTATGGTGTCTGAATTTTCATGCAATTTCATCAAATATAATTCATTACAAAATCAAATATTTCATCGCAAATATAAAAGTGTTTCGTGCTGGAACTTCATATTTATATGAAATGATTAAAAAATTCTTAATTGGGATTTTTATAAAAACAAATTTCAGAAAAATTAACAAAAATACAGATTTTGCTAAAAATATTTTTTAAAAATAATAGATTTGATGAAGTCTTCGATGCTCACCACATGAATAGTTAATACTTTTTTAAAAGATGGATAATAATATCAATTATATATTATAAGTATGAAATAGTTTCTAAAATAATAATGAATATTTTGAAAATTTTATATATATATATATATATATATATATATATATATATATATATATATATATATATATATATATATATCAATCAAATAACATATAAATATAAACAATTTTGAAATCTCCGGTGTATGGCAACACAAGAATCAAAAAGAGTTGAAGAGATAAAAGAAATGGAACACAAGAAATTTATAATGATTCGACCAATAAATACTTACATTCACTTATCCAAGCAAATAATTTAAGTTTTTACTTATATAAGCTATTCTAAGCTTATATGACCGTTGAGTATGCATTATATGCAAAATAGGACTGTTATACAACTTTTTCAAAAATATTGAAAAATATGCATTTTGACACGACCGTACACCTTCCCTTACGCCGTACGATACCAAAAATATGACTCAAAAATGATGCTGAAACATTTGTACGGCCGTACACCTTCCCATACGCTCGTACGACACCAAAATATTGATGCAGAAAAATTTTTGAGAACTTTCGTATGCCTGTACCAAACTTTATGCATAATTTTCAGGCCATACAACCTTCCGATACGCCTCGTATAGCTCACCAAACCAAATGGTACGCCCATACGTATTCCTGTATGTCCGTGCCAAGCTTAAAAACACTTAAAACTTCAATAATTCTCATAAAATATTATTTGTTAACATTAAAGTTATAAAATTAAAATCAAAAACTCTAAGGTTTAAGAAGTTTAACAATGAAAACATTAAAAAATAAATAATAAACATTCACTTTTTTCTTGGTATTGGTGTGTATTTTGAAGTTTGTTATTTTTGTACCATTTTTTATATTATATAAAATTTAATGCTTATAAGTTATTATTTCTAAGTTTTAGAAGTTGATGTTTAGAATTTTGTGTTTATTTTTTCATTTTAAATTTAATGGTTAATTAAAAGCATCATCATGATTGTATACTTTACTTTTAAATTAAAAGATAATCATAAATAATTAATTTATAATAGCTAAATACTTATATAATACAAAAAAAATAATACATTTATAGCGACAAAAATGATAATATCATCAGAAAGAATTAAGTTAATATCTTTGTAAATATGTATATATTAAAATACAATACAGAAAGTCAAATTAAAATTCATGGGGTTGGACGCGTGGCGATATCATATGATGCATCAATGAATGATCATGCGTTCAGACAACAAAGAATATGAATATAAGAAATTATTTTCATGAAATATTATATATATATATATATATATATATAAATTTCATATTAATTAAAATATAATTATTTTTAATTATAATATATAAATAAAATTTAATATATATAATATTTAATAAAAAGCAATTTTACTTGGCGTGATATATATTTTAGTGAATCTCTTTTCTTTGATTTTGAAGCAATATAATTTGTATTATTTAATAACCTTTTTTTGGGTAGATTTTCGTAGCTAAATGTTTGCCTGCATAATTGTTAAATTAAATATCATTAAGAAGATATGCAGGTGATTGTGATATATTCAAATCACAACCAGTTGTGTAGTTGTCGAGAAAATTGCTTCTCTATACCTGTTCACACAAGGTTATTTCCAACGTCTAGTTTATCAGGTATGCCATTAGTATTGAATCAATTTCCATGTCATGACAACATGCACATATAATAAAAATAAATGAGAGATCAAACCAATTATTATCCCGTTACAGTTTTATCACCACTCTCAAACTATAATCAGAATGGTATTCATCAGCTTGTGGTCAAAATGGTCGGATGCCAGCAATGGCACGGACCTCTTTTTCATGCCAGTTATTACGATAGTGGCAATTTTCGCAGTATTATGGCTCTTCTTATCGAATATCTTGAAAACAAAGTCGTCAATTCCGCCGTTGCCGCCAGGTCCTCGAGGCTTGCCGGTAGTCGGTTACCTTCCGTTTGTGGGCACTTTCCTCCACAAGAAGTTCACTGAACTAGCCGCAGTATATGGCCCTATCTACAAGCTGTGGCTTGGAAGCAAACTGTGCGTAGTGATCAGCTCGCCATCGCTAGCCAAGGAAATTGTTCGTGACAAAGATACGATATTTGCCAACCGTGACCCGCCAATTGCTTCCAAAGTCATCACCTATGGGGGGAATGATATTCTTTGGTCTTCCTATGGACCTGAATGGTTAAAGATTCGCAAGGTTTTTGTTCGTGAAATGCTAAGTAAGGCAAGCCTTGACGCTTGTTATCCGATGAGAAAAAAAGAGGTGAATGAAGCTGTAAGAGATTTGAGTGATCAAGTTGGGAAAAATGTAGATTTTGGCGAATTAGTATTTGAAATAGCTATAAAAGCTTCTATTAATATGTTGTGTGGTGGCACGTTTAAAAGCGAGAAATATGCAAGTTTTGTTGCCGATTTCAGGAAATTGGCAGAGGAAATCATGGTGCTTCAGGGAAAACCAAATGTTTCAGATCTTTTTCCAGGGATCGCAAAGCTTGACTTGCAAGGTATTGAGAGAGAAACGAGAAGAATATTTTTATGCTTTGACAGGTTTCTTGATTCTGTAATAGAGCAACGTTTGAGCATGGATGCAGCTGCCGAAAACAAGGTTGAAAAGAGAGACTCAAAGAAAGACTTCTTGCAAATTCTCTTGGATTTTAACAAGCATGGAAATTCAGAAACATCAATTACCACTAACCAATTCAAAGCCCTTCTCCTTGTAAGATACATACTTTCTTCACTTGAATCCGTCACTGTTCTTTTTCCTTGAAATTCCGAGGCATATGTCAATCATATTTGCATATGATTTTCAGAAAATATCTAAGTTCTTATATACTGATCTAATCAAGTGGATGATAGGAAATTTAGACAAATATTTTTTTGTGATTCTTGCGCAATCATGGTTCATATTTTACTTCTCATATCTCATTTTAAGTGATGCATATCATTATTATTTTAAATGTTCCATGTTGAAATTTGAGACAAATTAATGAAAGATATTCATTGGATACTCTTTTTGATATTATATTTTTGTTTAAATTTTTTTAAAAATAATTTCAATAATTTGTAGTATCTTTTTATAATATTAATAATCTTAATATGAGCCAGAGGGAATACTTTAATCTAAATCCCTCCTATTTTTCTTGTCGAAAGGATATTGTGGTAGGGGGCACAGAGACAACGTCGACAATGCTGGAGTGGGCAATGACAGAATTGATGCTAAATCAGAACGAACTAAAGAAAGTCCATCAAGAACTAGATGAAGTTGTAGGGATGAACAACAAAGTAGAAGAGTTCCATTTGCCTGATCTGAAATATTTAGATGCTGTCCTAAAGGAGACACTTCGTCTGCACCCAGTACTTCCTCTTCTGGCTCCACGTTTCTCAAGCCAATCCTGCCTGGTAGGTGGCTATACGATTCCAAAGGGCACCACTGTCTTCCTGAATGTTCATGCCATCCACAGGGATCCCCTTCTATGGGAGAAACCCCTGGAGTTTAGGCCTGAAAGATTCATAAACAATGACAGTTCTGGAAAATTTGATTATTCAGGCAACAATTTCAAGTATATTCCATTTGGATCAGGAAGGAGAGGTTGTGCAGGACTTCCCTTAGCAGAAAGAATGCTACTGCATATATTTGCTTCCTTGCTGCATTCATTTCGATGGGAACTGCCAGTCGGCATGGCGGTCGAGACATCAGAAAATTTTGGTATCGTCATCAAGAAAAAGAAGCCCTTAATTCTTGTTGCCAATCCTCGACAAGCCATTGAAGGGTAACAGTGTTTGCTGCATTATCAGTATGTTAAGCTTGTAATAGAATCCGACGCTTTTGAGTTTGGCAGAGCTCATGTTGGAGAGTACAGCTCTTCTTTTAAAGAAACAATCTACATAAAAGTATTTTAAAATAAAAACTGTTTTATTTTAAATTGTCGGATGCACATTTCTGGAGCATTCAATTGAAAGTAAATTTTATTTCAGAAAAGATTAGAAAATCAAAAATAAATAGGCATGTGATTGTGATTGTGGTGGTGTGAATTTCCAAATGGCCGAGGGAAGACAACACAACCCGACAGGCTAAAGCTGGGCCCGCAACAAACCAAAAAATTTTCCTGTCCGTCTTGTCCATTTTTAGCCAAGGAAGAAGACACCCTACATACCATACCGTACCGGGCAACCTACATAATTTTTTATAATGCCATTTTATCATTTATTTGATTTTCATATGATGACCACATTTTCTTCAATGCTATCATAAGCTATCAATCTTTGGAATCATAAAACTTTTGTGGCAACGATGAAACGTCACGTTTATATCTCAAATCACACTACTTCAAAAAATATCCTATATGAGTGGATGTCTAATTTTGTAATCGGTTTCAAAAAGTTTTCAGTAAGACTTTCAGATTATATATATATATATCTACCCAGTTTACTGAACAAATTCAACTGTATGGATTCATTTCACTCGTTAACACAAACCATGTTCAATTTGCTTTGTCTGTCTTGCTATGGAACAGGCAAAATCTTACAAAGTAATTTTTGTTAAGACATTTGAGATTCATTATGGGACTTACATATGTCAAGAAAAATCTTGTTTTGTTTTTGTGTATTTTACTAATGATGTTTTAGTCAAATATGTCAGACCAATAAGTATAGAAATATGATTGTGATCCTTAATTTTAGGAATATATTTCCATAATGGTTAGCTTAATCATACTTTGTAATGATCATTTTTGTAAAAATGTGGCTGCATATAAAAGTAGCTTTTGTTAATACAAAATTATATTGAAGAAGATATTTTTCTAAAAAAAACTCTCTTTTTAGTTTTTGGGTGTTATCAGTTTTTTTTTTTTATGTTTTTCCAAAAAAAACAGTTACAAGCTTTGAGCATAACATGGTTCATTCTTAGAGGTCTAAGTGTTGTTTGAATATAGAAAGTTTTTTGAGTTTTAAAACACTTAAACACGAGAGAGTTTATAAGTTTTTACTGCTAAAATGTCCACCAACAATTTCTTTTCCTTGGCTCCTCCTGTTTTTACAAGAGAAAATTATCACTGTTAAGATGAAAGCTTACTTAAAAGCTCAAAATTTCTGGACGTAGTAAAGCAAGGAGGAGGAGTTATTCCACCATTGAGAGCAAATGTTACCTTGAACGAAATCAAGAAGCATGATGAGCTGGTTATGAAAGATCCTATAGCATTTACTTATCTTCATTCTGCAGTTTTCGATGTTATTTTTTATGAGCTATTTTTTTATGAGCATAATGACGTGTGGGACAACAAAGAAGATTTGGGATAAATTGAAGGAAATGACAGGGTAAAGGCAGTTAAACTTTTAACTCTTAAAAGAGAGTTTATACTTTTGAAGAAGGAAATAGAAGGTATAAAAGAGTATTATGCTAAATTAATGGAGATAGTCAATCAAATTAGACTCCATGGTGAAAATTTACCAAATCAGAAAGTGGTAGAGAAGATTATGACAAGTCTTCCTGATAAGTTTAAGTCCAAGATATCAGCTATAAAAGAATCTTGTAACTTAAATACTCTAACTGTGGTAGAGTTATCTCTAAGTTGCATGCACAAGAGCAAAGGACTTTAGCCAGAACTGATGATGTGATTGAAAGTGCATTTCAAGCAACGCAAAAGGGAAAGTTACCAGTCAATCAGGAATGGAAGAAAACTGTGTCTGATAAAGCTAATAAGAGTAAAGTTCTATAACTTGTTAAACTTTCATTGAATAAAGGAAAATTTTTGCCTTGTGGAACTTGTAAAAAAAAAATCATCTAGAAGCAAATTGTTGGCGAAGAGGACAAACTCTTATTCAATGTAGATATTAAAAGAAGTGGGGACATTTTGAGAAGTTTTGTAAACTAAAGCAAAGTCAGAATCAACAACAACCTATTCAACAAGTTAATCTCATTGAGGAACAATAAGAGAATGTTGAAAAGCTTTTCATGGCAACACAACAGTTTCAATCAACTACTAAAGAGACTTGGTTCGTTGATAATGGGTGTACAAGTCATATGTGCAAAGATGAAAAGTTGTTCACAACTTTGGATAAAATAATTAAAACCAAAGGGAAGATGGGTAATGGTGTTGTAGTGCAAACTTGAAGGAATGGATTCTATTCAAGTTCAAACCAAAGAAGGTGTTAAGCTTATTCAAAATATTTTATTTATACCTGATTTGGATCAAAACTTACTCAGTGTAGCTCAAATGCTTAACAAGAGTTACTCATTAACATTCAAAGACATGTTTTGCACTATATTTGATCAAAATGGTGTTGATTTGAGCTTTCCTATAGGCTGGAACTCTGTAAATGAAAGTGTATATGGTGCAAAAGAAGATGAAAGTTGGGTTTGGTATAGTAGGTATGGTCATTATAATTTGGGTTTGGTATAGTAGGTATGGTCATTATAATTTGAAGTCATTTCTGCAAAGAAATGATATGGTGGAAGGTTTGCAAAGTATTTCAATTTCTGGAAAAGTTTGTGAATTTTGTCAAAGCAAAAATGAATAGAAGTGCTTATCCTAAAAGTCAAGTTTGGAGAGCTAGTCATAGTCTTGAGCCATGTTCTTTACTTAATGGAAGTAGGTATTTTTTTGTTGTTGATTGATGACTGCACAAGGATGTCGTGGGTTTATTTCATAAGTTGTAAATCTTAGGTTTTCTCAATTCTTAAAAAATTTTAAAGCTTTGGTTGAAATTCAATCAGGTTTTAAAATTAAAACCTTAAGATCAGATAATAAAGGAGAGTTCAACTCAAAGGTTTCAAACATATCAGATCACTAAATATAAAAATATGGTTGTCATCCTTAATTTGAGGAATGTGTTTCCATAATAGTTACCTTAATCATACTTTGTAATGATTATTTTTGTAAAATTGTGGCTAAAGTAGCTTTTGTTAATAGAAAATTGTATGGAAGAAGATATTTTTCTGAAAAAACTCTCTTGGTTTTTGAGTGTTATCAGTTTTTTATGTTTTTCCAAAAAAATACCAGTTACAAGCTTTAAGCGTAACAATTTTCAACATATCTGCTTCGGCAATCTTAATGCTATGGTTCTTGTTAAATTTTAAGAAATCAAAGAATTCAATTCCACCGCTGCCGCCGGGTCCCCGAGGCATTCCTCTTCTTGGGTACCTTCCATTTCTCAGAACTGACCTTCATAAACATTTCACAGATTGGCTGCTGCTTATGTTCCCATCTACAAGTTTTCGTTAGGTCAAAAGTTATGTGAAGTGATAAACTCACCTTCACTGGCCAAAGAAGTTCTACGTGACCAAGACAAGACGTTTACTCACCGTGATCCACCCATTGCCGCACGAATTCTCTCCTACGGTGGAAATGATGTTGTATGGTCGTCCTACAATTCTTGCTGGAAAAAAATGCGAAAGGTCTTTGTTGGTCAAATGTTAAGCAATGCAAATATTGATTCTCTTAGTTTTTTGAGAAAACAAGAGATCACTAGAACACTTATGTATGTGCATAGCAACATTGGGAAGCCATTAAAGATGGGTGAATTAGCTTTCATAATAGATATAAATGCAGCTATGAATATGATGTGGGGTAGCACTTTAGAAGAAGAAGCGGGAGATCGAACTGGAAAATATTTTAGACATTTATTGCCTGATATGATGGCGGCAAAACCAAACATTTGTGATCTTCTCCCAGTGTTTGGCAGGTTAGATTCGCAAGGTATGAAGAAGAAAGCAGAGAAAATGTGCCTTGTTTTTGATAAATTTTTCGATCCTATTATAGAGAAAGGTAAGAAGTTGATGGAGGCTAACGAGTCGAGCGTAGAAAAGAAGAAGCGAAGGAAGGATTTCTTGCAGCTTCTTTTAGAGCTAAAACAGAATGAAAATTCTGAAACATCACTTAGCATGAACCAAATCAAAGGCATGCTCATGTTAACTTTTCTGCTATCTATTTGGATTAGTTGTTGCATGTTTGAATAGTTTTAAAAGGGTCTCTCGAATATGATTTGTTTAGCCAGGACACTGTGTTTGGAGCAACAGACACAACAGCCACAGCTGTGGAATGGACACTTTCAGAGTTGCTGAAGAATCCAGAAATGATGGAAAAGGTCCATCGAGAACTAGATGAAGTCGGGGGCGAAACAATTTGGTGGAAGAGTTCCACTTGCCAAAGCTATGCTATTTAGATGTTGTGATAAAGGAGTCTCTTAGGTTGCACCTACCACTCCCAACATTATTGCCACGTTTCTCTAGCCAACCATGCAAAGTAGGTGGATATACCATTCCAAAGGGTACCACAGTTTTTCTGAACGCTTATGCCATCCATAGAGACCCCAGTTGTTGGAAAAATCCTCTGGAATTCAAACCTGACAGGTTCCTGGATAATAGCACCGACCAGTTTGAATTTGTAGGAAACAATTTCCAGTTTATTCCGCTCGGCTCAGGGAGAAGAGTCTGTGCAGGATGGGCATTGGCACAAGAAATGCTAAGATACCAATTGGCTTTTTTGTTGCACACATTTGAATGGAAGCTTGTTAAGGAGACCTCTGATATATGTCTGAAATGAAACTACCGTTGGATTTGTTAGCCTATCGAGATGTGTGTGGAACGATTGAATATTGATATTAGCTATGGAGATCTCTGCCTACTTTAGAAAATATCTTTATAGAAATATATATTAAAATAAAAGCATAAAATATTTACAAATATATCACGTTTTTCTAATAATCACAAAACTTCAAAAATACATCCAACAACAGTGGAAAACTAGCATTTCAAATCATGAAACAAAATCTGCTCAGATCTTACTTTTATAATTATTATAATATTTATCTTCCAATAAAACAAATTGAATTATTAATTATTTTGAAGAGTCTAATTTTATCTAATTTGAACATCATAATAAGTTTAATAAATAAAAATTATAAAATAAATTATTTATTATTTTATTTAAAAATAAAATAACCATTACCAAATTATATTTTATCAAAATTTATGATTTTATATAAATAATTTAATATTAAATATATAATTCATATATTTAAATTTTTTATGAATTTATTATTACAATTCATTGAATTTAAACAAACTAAATATTATTAAATTTGAATATGAATCATTTATTAAATGAATTGAAATAAATTTAATACTTTTTTTAAAGAAATATGTGGATTATAAAATGGGTAGAATCATTATAATTTAGTATTCAAATTAACATTTTTGGCATCTACATATGTTATTCAATTAAGCTACTTAATTTTTTTATTTCAAATTTAAATTTTTTTTAGTGTAAGGACTTCCTTTATATATTTTAATTTATTTTTTGATATATTATCCTCGCAATTGTCATTACAGCAAAATTTTATTATTTATTATTTTTGGATAGTCTTAAATATTTGTCTGATAGTTACACCTAAAGCAATATGATTATACCCATTATCAAACCTATCTAATATTTTATATAATTAATCATTTCAGTATTTAATTTAGTAGTATTATTATATTATAGTTGATTTTTGGTAAATTGTATAAATTCATAGAAATAAATGGGTTTGATATAATTTTAATGATTTTTTAAATTCTGAGTTCTTTAGTTGTTGCTGGATTCTTTATATACAGATGCTTTTACTGAACTCATTGAACGACACAAGTTTCATTTCAGACATCGACATAAACCATGTTTAAGTTGGTTTCTGTGCCGCGCTCTAACTGGTGGAAGCATTCTTGCAATGAAACCGACAAATTCTTGCAAGCAATTTTCACCATATCTGCTTCAGCAATTTTTCTACTATGGCTCTTGTTAAATTTCAAGAAATCAAAGCATTCGATTCCACCGCTGCCGCCGGGTCCTCGCGGCTTTCCACTACTTGGGTACCTTCCATTTCTCAGTACCGACCTCCATAAAAGTTTCACAGAATTAGCTAAGGCATATGGTCCCATCTACAAGTTTTGGCTAGGCCAAAAACTAAGTGTAGTGATAAACTCACCGTCCCTGGCCAAAGAAGTTCTCCGAGACCATGATACGACGTTTGCTCACCGTGATCCGCCGATCGCCGCACGAATTTTCACCTACGGTGGAAACGATATTGGATGGTGCTCCTACGGTTCTAGCTGGAAAAAAATGCGAAAGGTATTTGTTAGTCAAATGTTAAGCAATGCAAGTCTTGATTCTCTTGGTTTTTTGAGAAAACAAGAGGTTGATAGAACAATTATGTATGTGTATGACAATATTGGGAAGCCACTAGAGATAAGTGAGTTAGCTTTCATGACAAATATAAACACGGTTATGAATATGCTGTGGGGTGGCACTTTAGAAGAAGAGGCAGGAGATAAAGCTCGATCAGTGTTTAGACATTTAATGCCCGAGCTGATGGAGCTATTGGCAAAACCAAACGTCTGTGATCTTTTCCCAGCGTTCGGAAGGTTGGATTTGCAAGGTGTGAAGAAGAAAGCAGAGAAAATCTCCCTGTCGTTTGATAAATTTTTCGATCCTATTTTAGAGAGTGGTCAGAAGTTGATGGAGGCTAACAAGTCAAGCGTAGAAAAGAACAAGCGAAGGAAGGATTTCTTACAGCTTCTTTTGGAGCTGAATCAGAACGAAAATTCTGAAACATCACTTAGTATGAACCAAATCAAAGGCATGCTCATGGTAAGTTAGCTCTCACTTGTTTGATTAGTTCTTCAATATTCTTAAAAGGGCTTGTCAATTGTGAATCTTTTCCCCTACCATTTTTATGTAGAAGATACATACTGCCATGCTGCTTTCTCTGATTCATGAAAATACCCGAAGAAAAATCGATTTGAACTACCAAAGGAAGTCGACTCTAAAGAGGATTGTTTGTTGTGTTTTAATAATTCAAATTTGAGATTTCTGATATATAAAAACATGTTCTTTGTGAGAACCGGTGGTTAAGTTTACATGTTTGTGGCAGGACATTGTAGTCGGAGGAACAGACACAACAGCCACAACTGTGGAATGGACACTTTCAGAGCTACTAAAATACCCAGAAACGATGGAAAAGGTTCATCAAGAACTAGATGAAGTAGTAGGGCTAAGCAATTTGGTAGAAGAATTCCACTTGCCTAAGCTATGCTATTTAGACGCTGTGATAAAGGAGACGCTTAGGTTGCACCCACCAATTCCTACATTAGTGCCGCATTTCGCTAGCCAGTCATGTAAAGTAGGTGGATACACTATTCCAAAGGGTACCACAGTTTATGTGAATGCTTATGGCATCCATAGAGACCCCGAATATTGGAAAAATCCTCTGGAATTCAAACCCGACAGGTTCCTGAATAATAACACCAGCCGGTCTGATTTTACAGGAAACAATTTCCAGTTTATTCCGTTTGGCTCAGGAAGAAGAGTCTGTGCAGGATTGGCATTAGCCGAAAAGATGTTAAGGTACCAATTAGCTTCACTGTTGCACACATTTGAATGGAAGCTGCCAGATGACATAAAGCTAGAACTATCAGACAAGTTTGGGATCGTTGTAAGGAAATTGGAGCCTTTGGTTGTCATACCAACGCCAAGGTTAACTAATTTAGAACTCAACCAGTCTGCTTGAACATGGAAATCATTTCGCCTGGATTATTGTAATTTCAGCTTGTCATGCATGTTGTTGATGCATTACTGTAAAATATTTTAAAATGCACTGTCTGGGATTGGGATTTTTATATCAGTATGGACATTACTAAATTCATTATAAAATATTTGTTCTATTATAACCCATACTTTTTTTAATACATAATTCTGGTGAAACACAAATATGCTAATGTCATCAAATCATATACCTAAACCATTACAAACTGTCGACATTTATAAAATCCAGACCCTTATAATAAAATATCATGCATTATTAGTAGAGTCCATATAAGGTAATCTTTGCATTCATCACGCTATCAAATTAAAAATTCAGCATTTTTGGAATCATTTATTTGTTTTTATTTTTAAAATAACATCATGATAATGTCATTTTTCTAATAAAAATAATAGAAAATCATTTGCGGATTAATTTGGCAGACTCGATTGTTTATAATTCATTGTATTTTTCAAATATTAAATGCTTTCTTGATTGACTTTTTTCCTTGTTTATGTTCTCTTATTTTTAATTATTTTGCTTTCCTAATATTATTTAGGATTCTAAGTGATCTTTATTGTTTGGTAATAATGAAGAAATGGACTGTCACTTAATGAAAATGTATAAATTTACGCATAATATCATTTAGTGATAACATTATATAGCATACAATCTAGATTTAGATGCTTCGGTTTTTAATCCTAAAATTGAAAATGATCAAGATGAGTAGCAAACAGGTAGGTCATTTTCGAACATGGGTGCAGCACCGAGGATCGGATTACTCTCGAAGAAATTCACAGGCTTCAATTCAAAGCTTGATGACACGGTTGGCATGACAGGGAAATCCTCCTGGCAGGGAATGTGATGGAATCCCAAGGTGTACCACAGCACAATGTCCTTGTTCTTGATTTCACGATCTCTGCCTTTTCATTTGTTAAATCATCTCAGAACCGTAAGATATTATATGTAACTTCGGATGAAGTTGACGTTTGTTTACCTTTGGGACCAGATATCAAGGGTGTCGTCTCCCCTGCTTTGGTATACAAGAAGTCCACCAGCCCATTGTTCATTCCGGTTGTAGCGGGTAATCCATATCTAAGAAAAACCATCAAATATGTGATCCTTGACAATATCAATTCTTCAGGAGTCACCCAAAAGTCATTTGCCAAATAACTTTATACCTGATTGTTTGTGAAAGCACTTCTTAATTGGGGAGGATCACGGTGATCCAGCAAGCTAGCTGCATTTCCGCCAGGAACAACCTTGTACCCTGCTGGATTTCCCAACCTCGATCTCTTCGAAGGATTTATGACATGAAATTCTGAAGGGTCATACATTTTAAGCTTAATTCTTGCATCTTTCTCCGTTTTAGCTGTTTTTCTCTTAGCTTTCAAGTAACTTTTCCTTGGCGATTCACCTGGAAAAGTCTTTTCCTTGACTAAATTAACCTCGACAAATGAATTGTTAGTGCCATCAATGTCCATGTCAAGATGGAAATTAATAAAATGATCATGAACTACACCAATCACATTTTCTGAGACTAATGGGCTTGATTTCTCTTGTTTGGGAATCTGATACACATTCTGATACGGAGTCCCTTTCACCATTAGCATCCCAGAAAGAGAAACCTGGAAGATTATGAATAACTAGGTAACCAACTAGAGGTGAGAATTCACAAGGTTGATTGATGAAAATGTAAAAATTTTAACCTTGATGCGAATCAACCCATCAGTTTGAAATTCCCAGTCAATTATATAGTCATAGTTCGCCAATGATGCTGCCATTCTAGCCACAAGTGTAACTTTAGGCCTCGCTTCTCTAATCTGTTGCACATTTTAAATGAACATCAAGTCTTCCATGTCTACTGGTTGTGATTCAGAAGAGAAATCATTATTGCAAACCTTATACATTCAATCACTGATATTAGTGATCTTCTCATGTACCTGAGAATTATAGTTGGGGAGCTCTGAATGACGCCAACTGATGTCGCCAGCATACCGTTCGAATACACAGATCATATTGGGCTGAAGAATCGGTCTGCCGTCCGATGAAACGAAAATTCCATCCATATAATATGAGTTTCTGGGGCAGTCATTTAATGGCACAAGGGGCATTGCTGTCATTCCCAGACCAAATTCACCTGCATCCATATAAGCCTTAAAATACCAATTATCATCTGGGTCCATGTAAGGCACGAATAATTCTGAAGGAAACCCTTTATACATCACACTCCTTAGGATTCCTGTCTCTGAATCCTTGACCATGGCTCGTGAAATCACCAACCCAGCTCTTTGGTCAGGTTTTAGATGGAAAACCCAGTTAGCCCATTTCACTATATGCCCATTTTCTATGATAAAACTCGGTCCTTTTGGTTGCTCGATTGATATTGGTTTAATCGGATCTACATTTAATGGCTTATACTTGTCTTGTGCTGCATATCTGTAATCAGTATTTATAGCTTTTGGAATTGGAATTTCTCTTCCTGTATCTGAAAATTTTGCCACTTGTTTCCTGTCAAGGTCTACAGTTATTGTTAGCCCTTCAAGTGGCCTCATGAAGTAATTGGCTGTGTCCTGGTTTGAGTAACACTGAACCTTGGCCACCCTTTTCCCTTCTTCATCGGGCCCGAACCAACCTGGTGATGGTGTTATGCAATATAAATCAGCAAAGCTCATCCCTCTTGCCGTAACAGATTGGTTCAATTCCTGATAAGAAAACGCAACTTGAATTGCAGAATAGATATCTTCATTAGAAAGCATAGGATAACCCGAATGAGGATCTATTTCATGGCTCGTAACCTGGCCTGAAAGCAAGTCTACAACTAGCACATGAGATTGACCATTAAATAATGCAAGCACAAGTGCTTTCCTTGAAGGAAAAGGGCCACCTTCTTCCCATTCCAAGACGGAAGACTTGTCAGGTTCATCCAGTGACAGAGAATGAATGGCAGGAAAGCCATACCAGAAGGGCCGATACGATGAAAGAATGGATTTGACGGCGTTGATTTCTTGTACAGTAAGAGGGTCCAGTGGATGATGAGGGACTTGAGTCAAGTAATCTATGGATTTTTGAAATTGGGTTGGCTTTAAAGTTGAGCTAAATTTGGTGTGGATTCTGTTCTTGGATACGTACAGCTTTGGTTTGATTACAGGGTGATAGAATCCTGCAAAAAGGACAAGAAGAATGAATACGATGAAGGTGAAATGAACACATTTATGAGTCTCCATTATTTCTTGTGCTCTCTCGTTAATGGTGATAGCGGCGATTCTAATAGCCTTTTATTCTAACCAGTAATTAATCTATCAAATAACAATAAATAAATAAATAAATAATTGATCAAGTCCTGAATTAATATGATAGAGAAGTCAACTCTGTCCTTATTAAATATGGTAAAATTATTTTATTTTTAAATAATTATTCATTTAAATTAATTTAAATATGTTTGTTTAGTAATAATTAAGGATAAACTAAAAACCGAATGGAAGATGAACAAGAATTGTGCCTCCGAAAACACCGTGTTTTTTGGATACATGCGATTGCTGTTGAGCATAAATTTACTTCATATTTTGCCAATTAATTTGTTGGGGATTTTGTTTCTTTTTTTTTTTTTTGGACAAGAAGAATACTGTATTAACCCATGAACTGCCTTCAAAAGAGCCAAAGCCTCTGCCATTAATGGTGATGAACCAGTTACAACTGCTACATTACCATCAATTGGCTTCCCTGATAGTCTCTACAAATAACAGCTAGACCTGCCTTCCTCCTGTCCTCCTTAAAGCCTACATCTGTATTCCTTTTCGCCCATCAATCCAGAGGCTTTTGCCAAACTGTATTCATCTTCCACACAATTAAGGGATATCTAATCAAGAGATGCTAGCAGATTCCTGCCTTCCTCAACCGTTGGATTGCACTTGATAATAGTATTGCAAGGATTATGCAGAACATAATTAAACAAGATCAATCCCAGCAGGGATCTAAAGACAAAGAGGCATCCAATGGAGGCGGGAATCCCACATTTGAAGCAAACCAAGAAGCCTATGCATGATCACAGTAAAATAACATATGGTCCACAATTAAACTTGAAACATATCTTATAGAGAGTAGAACTCACAGCACTCGTATGATACAAGTTTTGAAATGAAGGGAGACAACTATGAGCTGCCTTCGGCAAGAAAAGTTTCCATTTTGGTTGAACAGGCAATATACATAACCTATTCCAGAAATGATTATTTGTAGATGATGAGGGAGGCTTATGAATAACATCAAAATCTTATAAACTGATTTCACCCACATAACTCTTTGTTCATCAAAATGTCATAATATCGTATCCTGCAAATGTAAAGCACCAATAGGAACAATTTTAATGGCTTCAATCTCTATATAAGACTCAAGTAAGAAACAAAGTTGTCCAACTTCCATTCTTTGGTTTGGAAGTTAATAATATCACAAACTCGAAATAAAGGGCAATTTTATAGTCTGTGATATTAACTTGAACTAGGGTATGGAAGTCCAACATCCATGGATCTTTCCATAAACCAATATGTGACCCCATTATTCACTTGTCATTCACAACCTTCCAAAAGAGCAGTATGGCCTACGAATAAGCTATTATATCCCTAAGAAGCCTACTTAACTAAGAATTAAGATTGAAAATCAATCTCCACTTGTTTAGCCAGAACGGCTATATTGAACACATGGGCATCCGTAAAACCCATTCCCCCTTAATTTTTGAGTTTAACCAAGATTTCTGAACTAATCCAATGCATTCTACGGTTTACAACTTTGTTACTCTATCAAAATTGAAGCATCAATGATTGAATTCTATTACGAAAACTTGAAAGGAGAAGATATAAGAGGCGATTGTAGTGTTAGACTGACTTTATCAAAATGTCTCTATCTACTTGGATAAAAGTTAATATTTCCACCCCTAAGTTTTATATCTGATTCTATCTTCCAAAAATCATAGCCCTTCAACCTTAGACCTATCCTAAATGGATGGTAAACCCAAGTACTTAGTAGTACTAGTCATCTCCAACATCCTCAAGATACCAATACTATCTTCCTAGTTAAAAAAAAAAGATACTAGACCTCTGGAAATTGACAGTTTGCCTCAAACTTTCTCCATAAGAAAGAATAATATAAAGAAAGTTATCAGCTCCTCCAGCAGGAGTCATCCCATCATCAATAAAGAAAATATTAGTAATACTCAGTTCGTCAATTGATTTTAAGACCCACAAGACTATATCCTCACTCATAGCTTTCCAAACAAGCTCTAACAACAGATTCATAACAAATAAAAACAAATATAAAGATGATGAATATCTGTGTCTCAAACCTTTACCCAAGAAAAACTATCCAAGGAGAATCATAAATTTCAAAAAACTTATTGTAATCCTTAAACATGTAAAATAGAGACAAATAAAGTATAATATAATTTTTAAAACATAATATCTAATATTTAAGTTAATATTGATTATAACAAAATAATAATAACAAAGATAAAATTATAATATATTATATTATACTTTTTTAGGATTACAAGTCTTTTATATATATATAGATCAAATTTTATTTAAAGAGTAGACGAGTATACTAAAATTAAATTAAAAAATTTTAGTTGTTAGCAAGTTATCAACTTCAAATTTTTGAATGATTATTCAAAGAAATTACATTTCTTAGATTTTTTTGATAAAATAATATTTTTTTTATTAAAAACAAAACTGTGTGTATAAATTGAAAAGTGTATTAGAGATATGGAGATATTTGAACTTAATATTCATTTTTAAAAATCAAATCTTTGAAAGGTAAACTACCATAGAAGAAAATAATAATAATAATAATAATAATTAACACTTTTCTAAAGTCTAATTAAGACTAACCATCACCCCAAAGTTCATTAAGAAAACTAATGGTGCAGTCCAGAAAACTCAAATTTCATTATGGCTCCATGCATAACTGAATTAACTAAATTAAAATATTATTTTGTTAAGTTTATTTTTATAAATAATTTTAAATAGTTCTGTAAAAAATAATTCTAGTTACTTTAACTAGCTTTTATAGATTAATTTTTAATGATTTATATCTTTGTTATTTTAAATTAAATTATTAATCAAAATATCAAGTTTAAAAAGCATTTTAACCTTAAAATATTATATAAATAATTAATCACTAACTATTAATATATATTAAATTATTATTATTAAATTACTAAACAAAAATTTATGTTGTTTATACAATAACCCAAACTTAATAATATGACATAGCATAAATTTTAAATTTTGATATTTCACACCCAGTAATTTCATAATTTTTTAATCTTAATTTGTGAATATAATATAATAATTCGATGAAAATCAATGCACTAATATGACTTTATAATATAATATATATATATCATTGATCATATCAATTCATTTATAACTTTACAACGTCAATGCCTTCTTCATTGTTTTGTATTAAATATTTTTTGTACAAGGATTAAGTATAGGATTAAATTTCTATTGTTTAATTGATTCATTTCAATAATTCATTAAGAGTTTTCATCCCACGTCAATTATGATAAATTATTTTTTTAAAAATATAAAATTAACATCATCATAAATACTTGAAAAGAAAATTAATTAAAAAATCATAAGATTTTACATATCATTTGAATATGTGACAAAATAGTTGATCAGATAGGTGGTTTTACAAAAGAGATATTGGAAGAGTGTGAAACATTGGAGAAGGAAGGGTCGGATTCAATGAAGGGAGCAGTAGAGACGTCTAATAGAATAGGTGTGAGAAACAAAGCGTTGATCTTTGGAGAGGAAGGTTGAAAGTTTGTAAGGAGGTTCCAGAAGCAGCATTCCATATGAGGCCTGTATTGGGCTTTTGCATTATGGACTATTATATTAGATAAATAGTTAAGTCGGTCAATATATTAATTTGTATATATAGGTACATTTACAAAGAAATAATATACTTTTCTTCATTTCTAAAAATTACATTTTTTGTCATGGTATCAGAGTGGTTGTAACCGATTCTTAACAACCCTAACTACTTCAACAAACTCATGACATCATCCAGAGCAGAAACCGCAATTTCAGCTACTGCACAAGCTTCAATCACACTCAGTACAAGTGATCAACCAGGCTTGGTCCTTGTTAGTGTGCCACTCAACGGCCGAAACTACATTCCATGGAGTATATCAATGATTTTAGCACTGCAAGCAAAGGAGAAGTTAGGTTTTATTGATGGATCATGTTTAGAACTTGATACAAACACAAACGAACATCAATTATGGAAGAAAGTGGATTCAATGGTCATATCTTGGCTTCTAAATTCTTTATCCAAAGACCTGGTCGAGTCGTTTATCTACGCCACTTCTACAAAGATGTTATGGGATGAACTAAAGGAGCGTTTTGGAGAGAGCAACGGACCACTGATGTATCAGATTAAGAGAGAGATAAGCAATCTGTTGTAAGAGGATATGTCAATTATGATCTATTTCACAAAACTAAAGAAACTGTGGGATGAACTTACTTGCATAAGGTCGAATCAAACCTGCAGCTGTAATAATGCAGAGAATATAAAAGAAGCTGAAAATAATGATAGAGTTATGCAATTTCTGGTGGGACTACATGAAGGATATGATCATGTGAGGAACCGAATTTTAATCATGGAGCCTTTACCAAGCATCAATAAAACATATGCAATGGTCCTAAATGTGGAAAAATAGAAGGAGGCTCAGAGTGGATACAATACAACAGCACGCATGCATTAACAGTCTTGCCTACAAGGCCACAAGTACGCACACAACCGCAGAGGTTTCTCAATCGCAGGGATAAATCAGGACTAAAATGCAGCCACTGTAATATGATAGGATACACTAAAGATACTTGCTACAGGATACATGGTTACCCTGACTGGTTCACAAACCCTAAAAAGAAAAAGAAAAGAGCAAATGCTATGTTACAGGAACCACTTAAGATGCAAAAGGAGGCATTGAGCACTGAGATAGCAAGTCTAATATAACAAGAGCTGCAGAAGTATGTACATGCAAATGAATCACAAGAAATGGCTAGATGTGCGTCAGTCATCGAAAGTGCAGGAAAACCATCTAAACACCCTATTAAAGTAGATTTAAGATTGAAAGGTAATTGGATAGTAGACACAGAAGCAACATCTCATATGACAAACAGCTCAAAATTTTTCTTTGACCCAAAACTAACAAATTCAAAAGTATTTTTTCCTGATGGAAAATCACAAAATGTTACAAGTACAAGTTGCATTTCACTTCATCCTAAAATGACCCTATGAGATACCCTGCATGTACCTAACTTTCATCATAACCTTCTATCCATTAGCAAACTAACTCAGTAAAACAACATAGCAGCTGTATTTTACTCAGATAAATGTGTTTTGCATGACCTTACCACCCATGAAACCATAGCCACAGCTAAACAGCAAGGAGGTCTGTACATTTTGTCAGAAGATTTCATTAGAAAATAACAATGTAATAATGCAAAAGAGTGTTGTAAGACTACTATAGCTTGGCATAACAAACCAGGACATGCCTTAAGGGAGGAAATGTTACATGTAGACGGTATTGTGTTTACAAATAAAATGTTTCCAGTTGATTGTGATGTATGTCATTTTGCTAAACAAGAAAGAACACCTTTTGGAAAGAGTATGATAAGCAGCAAAGTAGTTCTAGAACTTTTACATATAGATTTATGGGGACCTTATGAAATACAATCATATTCAGGAGCAAGGTATTTATTAACTATAGTGGATGATTTTTCAAGGTCTACCTGGACAATTATGCTAAGAGACAAGCAAAGGATTTATCAAGTTTTAAAAGAATTCATAACGCGAAGTGAAAACAGTTTTGATGCACATGTCAAAGTAATAAGGAGTGACAATGGAACAAAGTTTAAAAATGAGATGTGTAGTGTTTATTTGAGAGATAAAGGGATACAACATCAATTTAGTTGTGCTTACACACCACAACAGAATGGAATTGTAAAGAGAAAACATAAACACTTACTTCAAATAGCCACAGCCTTAATGTTCCACTCAGGATTACCAATAAGATTTTGGAGTGAAGCAATTCTACATGCTACATAATTAATAAATGTCTTACCTTCTATGATCCTATCCTGGCAAACACCTTTCGAGAGGTTGTACCAAAAAAAACCAGACTATGAATTATTCAGGACTTTTGGGTGTCTATGTTATGCCATGAATCTAAGTCAAAACAAAACAAAGTTTAGTTCGAGGGTAGTTAAGTGCATTTTTCTCGATCTAGCAGAAAATCACAAAGGATACAAATTGTATGACTTAGAGGGAAAAAGAGTTTTAGTTTCAAGAGATATAAGATTTCATGAGGATAACTTCCCTTATAAGCAAGGTTATTCTGAGAGTCCAGCTGAAATTCTGATTCTTGTAGTTCAAGAGAACATAGAGGAAGTTAGCAACCATGAAAATGAAACTAATGCAATTGAACAGGAATTACCTATCAGACGTAGTGAACGTGTTAGACAAAGATCTCCTTAGCTAAATGATTTTGTGGTAGTTTGTAACCCTCAGCCTTTCAACTCTTTTCCCCTTTTTACACCTCAGTACTCAAATTCTGTTGCTCTTGTGTATGCTAACCAAGAACCCACCAGTTTTAGAAATGCTTGTCAGGATGACAGATGGGTAAAAGCAATGGAGGAAGAGTTGAAGACCCTGGAAGAAAATGAAATGTGGGAATTAGTAAATTTATCGGAAGGAAAAAAAGTGATTGATTCAAAGTGGGTATACAGAATTAAGTACAATACAGATGGTTCTATATCAAGATACAAAGCAAGGTTAGTCACCAAGGGTTATAGTCAACAACCAGGAATTGACTATCATGATAGCTTTTCACCTGTTACAAAGCATGTCACTGTTAGAATTTTCTTAGCTCTGGCAACCTCCAGACGATGGCCAATACAACAGTTGGACATCAACAACGCTTATCTTCATGGGCGTGTTGAGGAGGAACTGTATATGAAACCACTGGATGGCTACCTGAAGGCACAAAAAGGACAATATTGCAAGTTAGTTAAAATCTTGTATGGATTAAAACAAGCTGGCAGAATGTGGAATAAAGAGTTGACAGAAAAGTTACTTAGCTACGGTTTCAAGCAGTCATAGCATGATACATGTCTCTTCACACATGGTGGTGCAGATAATTTCCTTGCTTTACTTGTGTACGTGGATGACATCCTCATCACAGGACCTCAGTCACCCAATATTCAAGCTATCAAAAGGTTCCTGGATAATGAATATTCAATAAAAGATTTGGGTCTGACGAGAGGGTTATAGAAGGCTAATTGGGAAACTCTTGTATTTGGGTCTGACGAGACCAGATATCACACATACAACACAATAATTAGGTCAGCATATGCAAACGCCATGCCAGAACCATCATTCGGCTGCGCTCCATATAGTAAAGTACCTGAAGAGTAACCCAGAACATGGTTTGTTTTTCCCTGCAGAAAACAGTATGAATATATCAGCGTATTGTAATGCAGATTGGGCAGCTTGTAAAAAAACTAGAAAATCACTTACTGGTTATTGCATTTTTATGGGAGAAGCACTAGTTTCTTGGAAAACTAAGAAACAAGCAACTGTGAGTAGATCTACGGCAGAAGCCGAGTACAAGAGTATGGCAAAAATAGTGTGTGAACTAAGATGGATCTCGTACCTTTTGACAGATCTACAGGTAGATCTAAAAAAACCAATCTCGTTATTTTGTGATAACAGAGCCGCACTTCATATCGCTACAAATCTGGTGTTCCACGAAAGAATGAAACATATAGAAATTGACTGCCATGTCATCAAGAATCAAGTAGAAGCTGGTTTTATCACACCATCGCACGTTAGAACAGATCAACAGCTAGCAGATCTCTTCACGAAATCCTTAGGAGCATCAAGATTTCAAAACCTTTTATCCAAGATGAAAACGTCGTTTTAAAAACCATCTTCATCTTGCGGGGGGAATGATAAAATAATTGATCAGATAGGTGGTTTTACAGAAGAGATATTGGAAGAGTCTAAAACATTGGAGAAGGAAGGGTTGGATTCAATGAAGGGAGTAGTAGAGACGTGTAACAGAATAGGCATGAGAAACAAAGCGTTGGTCTTTAGAGAGGAAGGTTGAAAGTTTATAAGGAGGGTTCCAGAAGCAGCGTTCCGTGTGAGGGCTTTATTGGGCTTTTGCATTGTGGACTATTGTATTAGATAAATAGTTAAGTCGGTCAATCTATTAATTTATATATATAGGTACATTTACAAAGAAATAATATACTTTTTTTCATTTCTAAAAATTACATTTTTTGTCAATATGTAATATTTTTCTCGATATTTATTTTATTTATCTTTTTAGATAGATATGAATGTAGAATCTTATGAAAATTAGATGAATAAATTAATGTTTAAAGATTTAATAAGTGATGGATGAAAAATTAATTTTATATTATAGAAATTAAAAATTAATATTTTTATTTATTTTAATATTTTTTATTTGATAATTGACTTAAATATCAATTATTATTATTAGAATAACTGATCATAATTATAATTATTTAATGAAGTAGATAGTTATAAAGCCAAAAGGGGAAGTGCATGTTTCTTGGAGGTTAGATACCATGATGAAATAATGGTAGTGAATTTGGTGAATGTCTGAGATTCATCGGTTAGGACAAAAAGAAGAAGAAAAACAAGAAACAACCTTAACTTAGATTAGAAACCAAGACACCAGATTAGGTTGTATGAGAGATTGTTGCCTTCTTTCCAAGTTTCTCCCTCCCATCCCATGGTCACTATTCCAACCAAATTTTGTTACCCCCTCTAATTTTTCTACCTTAATACATACCATCCATCAAATAATTTTTTAAAAATATATATATATATATATATAGAATTTCATAACCATAATTTGTTTATTTGTTTGTTAATATTATATGAATATTAAATTTAAAGTAGATAAATGTTTTCCAGCTTGCCAATAGCTAATACCCTCTCTTACTATGGTAATAAACTGTGTCACATGTAAATGACCCAATTAAAAATCAGTAAATGATGCAGGTATAACCTTATAATATTATCATATATTATATTTAATAAATACTAACATATATGATTATTATTATGTTGTACTAATTACAAGGCGGCCATCCTGAAGGGAAAAAAGCTTTTCCTTCTTTTCAAAATTAACATGCCCATGCATAAACCGAGAAATCAAGTTTGCTGGATTTTGACCACTCCCTTTCCCATATCAACCGCGTCTTCCGTTCCCTCGTTTATGTTATATATATTATTAATTGATCAGAGGCGCCTTGCTAATTTGTCAAGTATTAATTGTTTTTTAATTATATGGGAATAATTCTATTATTTTAGGAAATTAAAATGTTAATAATTGTGAGGGTTGAATGAGTTATTTAAGATAATAATCTGTGAGATCAAGAGAAATTTAAAAGATGATTAGATAAATAATTACCATAAAAGAATTTGAAGGATGAAGATTAAGCTAAAACCTAAAAAAATAACTCAGCCTTTTAAAATTGAACAATTCTGGTCAAATTTCCTAAAACCTCAGTCTCCATCTTCGATTTCCCTTCCTCTTTCCCCCGATTCAGAATCTCCCACCGCCATTTCTAACCTGAATCTGTAATACCACCGTATCAGCCGCCGCCCACGGCGCTGTAACAGAGAGACCGAGCCTGAACGGCTGTGATTTCTTTTCCTCATTATGTCCTCATTGCTTGATACTACTCCACCTTCAACACCGGGCAAATTCAAACCGGAAAAATCCTCGGCCGGCTCCTATCTGCACCATCCGCATCATCGGTCTGTTCGTTTACGCTCTTCACTTTCAAAGCTCACTTTTTACTCATTTCTTTTCCTTATTCTCTTCCTTTTCTTTTTCCTCCTCTCCCCTCCTTCCCCTTCACCTCCCAGTCCGCCTGAGATTGGCGGTCGACAATGGGAAAAAAAGGTTCTCAAATCAGCGCGTCCTAAGTCACGCGCTGGCTTAACTGTTCTAGTCACCGGTGCTGCTGGTTTTGTAGGTACTCATGTTTCAGTTGCACTGAAACGACGGGGAGATGGTGTAATCGGCGTTGACAATTTCAATCATTATTATGACGTTAACCTCAAACGAGCCAGACAAAAGGTACTGCAAAAATCGGGAATTTTTATTGTTGAAGGTGATATCAATGATATGGTACTGTTGAATAAGCTTTTTGATACGGTGCGTTTTACTCATGTAATGCATTTAGCTGCACAAGCTGGTGTGCGTTATGCAATGCAGAACCCAAAATCTTATGTTAATAGTAATATTGCTGGTTTTGTTAATTTGCTTGAGGTTTGTAAATCGGCAAATCCACAACCTGCAATTGTTTGGGCCTCTTCGAGTTCAGTTTATGGATTGAACACGAAGGTGCCCTTTTCAGAGAAAGATAGGACTGATCAACCTGCAAGTTTATATGCAGCTACTAAGAAAGCTGGAGAGGAAATTGCTCACACTTATAATCATATATATGGTCTTTCAATTACGGGATTAAGGTTTTTTACGGTGTATGGACCTTGGGGTAGGCCTGACATGGCTTACTTCTTTTTCACTAAGGATATTTTGAAGGGGAAAGAGATTCGTATGTTTGAAACTGCTGATGGAAGGAGTGTGGCGAGGGATTTTACCTACATCGATGATATTGTGAAAGGGTGTTTAGCTGCGTTGGATACGGCCAAGAAGAGCACGGGCAGTGGTGGGAAGAAGAAGGGTTCAGCTCAATTTCGGGTTTTTAATTTGGGGAATACTTCACCGGTTCCTGTGAGTAGGCTTGTGGGGATATTGGAGAATCTTTTGAAGGTGAAAGCTAAGAAGAAAATTCTGCCATTGCCAAGGAATGGAGACGTTGAGTTTACTCATGCTAATATTAGTTGTGCCCAGAGAGAGCTTGGATATAAGCCTACAACTGATCTGGAAACAGGGCTTAAGAAGTTTGTGAGGTGGTATCTCAATCATTATTTGGGTTCGAAGAGGAAGAATTCTTGGTGAATTTAAAGAAATTTTAAATTTGATTTACTTGTGGTTGCACATACTTGAAATCTTCTTTTCATTCATCATGATACGAAGAGGAATGTGTTGCAGTGTCTTTCTTTCTGGTTGATCAACGTGTTCTTTGCAGGGCATATCTGATTTGTATAAGATGGAGATTGATTATTTATTTTCAATTCTCTGCACATATTGCTTCATTGATTTAGATATCATATACAGTTTTAGACAATGTATCAATCTGAAGCAATTTCAATAATTACTTTGAATTTAGATATACATTTCGACATTCTAACTCTGTTGGATTTTGAAGACAACCGAGTTCCGATTATGCACATTTTGCCCGTCTTTAGGAGCTTATATTGCCAACTTAGCTAGAAACTGAAACGTTTTGTCTGGCTCATTTCGTTCTATATCAAATATCCAGAATTATTTCTTGCCTCGGTATATTAAGATTTAATAATTTCGCGTGATCTATAGGTACACTCCTTGTTCTTTGTCTTCCTGGCGTGGCTCATTATGCTCTTCTGGTTTTTGCACGATTGATGGATCGATTGTTCTTCTCCTGTATCTACCTACGCATTTTGCTTTTGTTGCGTGCTTTTCCAGTTCATTATATGCTCTGAATGTCTTTCTCATGGCTCAACGGCTACCAGGCAGTTCATTTTAAAATGGATAATTTGAATTTTAAGGTTCTAAAGTTGGCTGATGCTATTTGAAAAATTATGGATAACAAACTCGCCGTCCAACTGGAAAACGAAAGAGAGAATTTCCAGCATGATGCTATTTGAAATGTATAAATTTCATTAAACTGACATTTCCATGCAACTCAGGTATTCATATCCATGTTCGATAAGAATATCTGTCAGACATCACTACATGGGAAAATTTTGCTAAATAACTCACAAGAGCTTCAATAACTACATCACGCCATGGAAATAATGCCCAATTGTTGAACTTGCTTCCATGTGAAGTCAACTTCTATTCATGAACCATCTGCAGGTTGAAAATGCAGAAATACTTCTGAACTGAATAAAGCTTGTTATGACGTACAAAAACCTGCTTTGTCTGTTCTGTATCTAACTATGCTTCCATCAAATCAAGCATTTAAACGTTGATGGAAAGTTCAATTTTGGTTCCAACGGAGAAAGATCCAGGTTCCTGAATATCGCAATGTGAAGAGGCTAGAAAATAAGCACGTGTAGATCAATCCGGTGAGACAAAAGGTACAACTGATATCTGCAGGCAGTTCGCTTGTTTAGCTTCCTAAAATTAACAATGGATTCCAACAGGATCATAACATTGATCTTCCGTATGTATCCAGAATATCAGTGGCATGAGTTCTCAGAAGCAGTCTCAGGATCAGAATTCAGTTCCCACCAAGCACCTGCACCTTCCTTTTGCATACAATCAGCCACACCTTCATCACTGAAACCATTAAAATCCTCATCCTCACTCACATCACTATCGCACCTTTTCCTGTCGTAATTAGCAATCACATTAGCAGGACTACCTCGTTTCTTCTCTTCTTCTGGATTGTATGTCCACTCCAATTTCTTCAAAACATCACGATCCTTCCACTTCCCCACAACGGATGCTGCCTCCTTCTGAGCCTTCCCCATCAAAATCTCCTGCCATGAAAATGAAGCATCAGCAACTCTCTTCAGTGTTCCATCATTTATATCCCCAACAACAACAGTCTTCAAACATCTCAATTTAGCCTCTTCCAAAACACCAATAAAATCAGAATCATCTGAAACAAGAACTAAACATTCTGCTCTTCTCTTATCCATTACATCCACCATATGCTCCCTTAAAGCCACGTCAGCAGCCTCTGGCTTATCCGACACAGTTCTAACCCAAACACCTGCCCTTTTCAACTCATCAGCCAAACCATACCCAACTTTTGGAACCAAAACATGTCTAGCTGCATTCTTGTACTTTTGCATCTTCATCGAATATTTGGCTACCAAATTCACTCTTCTTTTCCCTCTGGCTGATTCTATTTGGTTCAATCTCTTTTGCTGTTCTCTCTCATGAATCTGCTTAAAATGATTAATCAGTTTCTCATTGTTGTAAAACCTTCTCCCACATACCCCACATAGATATGGTTCAACTGGTTTAATCACACCCTTCTTTTCTAACTGATTCAACATTTTTCTCTCCTTTCTTTGCTCTCTAACAACTTGTGGCACATAGCTGAATGCATGCCTATTAGCATATGCCACCATGTACTTAACAAACCCAAATGAAGATCCTGCCTTTTTCAGCTTAAATGCAGCTTCATACGGAGGGAATGAATTTGGCGGCTTATTGTCTAAATCCCAGAAAATTGCAACCGTATTCTGGGGTTTCTGTGGGGTATGAGTTGGTGTTGAGTTTGATAAATTCGAACCAAAATGACAATATCTAAACAATCTGAGATGTGGGTCTTCGATGTTTAGCCTTGTGGATCGTATCGAATACGAAAAGATACGAAATTTAAGAAACATGGAAATGGAGAGATGAACCAAGGGACAAAAAAACGGTTGAATTAGAATCGAACACAAAGAAAAAGAGTGAGAGAGGAGTGTACTTGTTAAAAGAAGGAATGTTGTGTCTCATATGAAGGAGGAAGCAAGGCACTTCGTGAATTTCAGGAACAGTCAGCAGAAATTCAACCAAGAATAGTTTTCAAGCATCTGTATTGATATCTAGGTCTTAAACTTTTTCTGAACAGAAATTCAGGTCTTAATTGATGATCTATAATGCAAGAACCGAGTATCAAGAAAAGAAGCTCGCCAGTTAAATCTGCATCTTCTGCGAAGACATCTAAAACCCTAGATTAATGTGATATTAAAATTAATAATTCTAAATTCCGAAAAATTCATGAAATTCATGGAGCAAATGATATGACTTTTCTTACGTTTTTCCGCACCAGAGAGAGAGCCTCAGGGAAGCCAAGATAACGTCAGGCCCCAACTCCCATCTCCAACAAATAAAAGATTTCCGTCTTTTTCAATTTTTATCACACAAAATATCAAAAATTGATTAAAATTCGTCCAAATTCCATTGTTTTTATTGTTAAAATTACAATCACACCCCGGCCCAACTCGACAAGATTACGAAGAAGTGACCTCGATAGGAGATATGTGATCTTGATACCCATAAAGAAATCATCCATAGGATGTAACTCTCAATTCTGTCATTCGAGTATGAAATCTGATTGTTTTCTGAATTATGAAATCTGATTGTTTATTACAAAATTAGACTTGTTAATATATTTAATTGTAAAAATTTTCAAATTATTATCTCTTCATTATTACTGTTTTAAGTTTCATTATTTTATTATAATACGTCTTTTTTAGGATTTTCTTTATATCACATTTATACAATTTTTTTCCCACCTTGTGCAAAATTTTTGAGTATTTGAAAATTTTAATAATTATTTACATTTATATATACATATATATTAACAGATATTTAAAAATTAATTGTCATATATATTTTATATGCTTGCAATATTTTGAGATAATTATAAGAATAAAAAAATAACAATTTTTCATTATAAACTATCATTAAATATTTTTAAACTTGTATTAAATTCATATTAAACTTTATCAAATTTTATTTTTATAAATATTTTTTAATTTTCAATAAAATTTTCATTTTTTACATTTTTTTAAAAATTTCCTCAAAAAATAACAAGGGATTTTTACGTTTAATTTGGTCTCTATATTTTCTGCATACTTCCTCCTCTACTTTTTCTCATTTACTATTAATGGTTTGAATAAAAAATCTAAACTCTTCATCTTTTTTATTTTCTTTTATCTCAAATATTTTTACATCTTAATTTTATTTATCTTTTTTTGATTAATTTTGTTCATATTTAGCTCTTTTCTTGATTTATTTTTTGATGTTGTTCTTCGTTTCTTTATTTTTCGTATTTTTTAATTATTTTTTTTACAAGTTTTTGTATATTTTTTATTTATTTGATTGATTGAAAATCAAAAGATAATGTATATGATTTTTTTTTTATTTTAATCATTTATTTTTATATTTTTAGATATATTTTTTTAGAATCTTTCTTTTTTTTAATCAAGATGTACAAAATAATGAATATTTTTAATTCTTAAATTAAAAATAACCGATATTAATTTTATGTATGTTGATGCTTTTACTTTAAATTTAATAAAAAAAAGAAAGAGATATAATATTATTATTTTATTTAATATATTTAAAATTGATTTGTTAATATTTTTTTATTTTTGAAAATTCTACGGAAGTATGGCAACACGTGTACCATTTATAGTGGTTTGGCACAACTCTTTACCTACGTCCACTTCTTTTAAGTCTTCCACTTAGGATTACACTAAACAATCAATCAATACAACAAAGGATTCCTCAATACGAATCCAAACCTCAGTGTTTTCATACTCACATTCAAATCTTTATAATCAATATCAATCTCACAATAATTAAACTTTCAATTACAAGATAATGCCCCAAACATTAATCATACATCAATCCAAGATTACAATAATCAATACTTAGATTGTGAAAGTAAAGTACAATGAGAGTATAGAACACCAGATTGAGTTTCTACCAAGTTAACTTACTTGTTAATGAAGGTCACAGCAATGTAAAAGCTTTGCATAAAGAAATTAATCGTTAGAAAAAATAGTAGCAATATCGATCTCGTGAAATAAATCTGTTAGAAAACTTTTAAAAATTTTCTGCATAGGCGCATACGACCGTACAGATAGGGGTGTAAATGAGTCGAATCGAGCCGGGTATTTAAGAGTTCAAGCTCGGCTTGTGAGTTTTTGAACAGGCTTGAGCTCGGCTTGAGCTCGTATTTTTTGTAAATGTTGGAGCTCGAGCTCGACTCGAGCTTGAATTTGTTAGGCTTGAGTTCTACTTGAGTTCAGCTTGGTATTAGCTCATTTATATACTCGATTAAGGCTCGAAGAAAGCTCAAAACTAGGCTCATAATAAAATTCAAAAATAGGCTCGTGATTAAGCTCGAAAACAGGCTCGTGATCAAGCTCGAAAATAGGCTCATGATCAAGCTCGAAAACAGGTTCGTGATTAAGCTCATAAATAAGCTCATAATCAAGCTCAAAAATAAGCTCGTAATCAAGCTCGATTCGAGCTTGAAAACAAGTTTGAATAGAAACATTCAAACATAAAACCTATTAAAATGACATAATATTTCTAAAAACATTCAAATATAAAAATTCACTCTACAAACATTCAAACATTAAAATGCAAGCTACAAATATCCATAAAGTCATACTTAAAACAATTCACAAAGCCAAATAAATAATGAACACCAAATTTTGTTGTTGCATTATCAAAGTATGACAAACTCTTTGATCTCTTCATTGGCCTACAATACAACAATAACAAGCATAATGAGAATAAGTTAAATAAAGTTATGAATATAATAATTAAAAATAGTTTTTTAAAAAAGAAGTTACCTTCTTTTTCCTTTTAATCCCATAGAATGCACGTAACCAATCTTCACCATATAATAAAACTTGAACTGTAGATGCTCCTAATGATGCTCGATATGAATCAATAACTCGACCTCCAACACTAAAAGCAGATTCTAAAGCTACAGTTGTGATTGGGATCGATAATATATCTCATGCCATTTTTAACAATACTCTAAATTTCAAACTATTCATTTTCCACCATTCCAATACATTGAAGTTTAAATCATCCTCACAAATATGAACACCTTCTTCTAAATAAATATCCAAATCAGATTTTACTTGCTCTATTACAGATTCAGCATTCCTTATATAACTATAAAAAGCAGCTCTTCCTCTAGTTTTTCTTTTTATGGTCAAGCTACTATATAACTCTCTTTTTCTCCTTCAATACAAGCATACTTATCAAGTATATTAGAAGTCCTATACGCATGAAGATATTCATCATAAAGCAATCGTAAAATCTCTCGAACATTGATAATATGCTTAATAGAGTCATCTGTTCAATATATCAAAGGAAAACACCACTTTATTAATTGCATCTTATTCCTAGGATCTAAAACAGCTGCTATAGATATCAATAAGTTACAATCACCCCAATATTTATCGAACTTTTCTTTCATCTTTGTAACCATTGAGTGCAAAAAACTACTTTCTTCAACATATTTCTTATCGAATAACATCTTGATATTATAAAGCTCAGGAAGAAATAAATTAGATGTTGGATATTCAGTGCCTGCAATAATATTAACTACATTGATTAGATAAATCAATCATTTATCAAATTTTACATAAAATAAATTAAACATAAAATCAAATGAAAGAAAATAAGAGTTAAATTAAAAATCTATTACCTGAAATGATTTTTGTAACTTCATGAAATTCTTCAAGAAAATGACAAACTTCAGTAACCTTTTACCAATCATCATCGTTAGGAAAATCCATATAAGTTGGATCCCTTTGTTGGTATCAAGAAAAGACATCCTTGAACTCTAAAGCAGCAGAAAACATGAAATATGTAGCATTCCATCGAGTATAACAATTAAAAACAAGACGTTTTGAAGACAACTTCAATTGTTTTGCAATTTCTCTAAATATAACAAAACGAGCCTCTGAATTTGTGAGATGCTTAACACTTTCATGCACATTCTTTACTACCTCTCCTATCTATGATAACCCATCTTACACTAGGAGATTCAATATATGAGCACAACATCTTACATGAAATAACTTTCCAGAAAGTGTAAGTTGATTCTTATAAGAAAGGTTATCTTTAAGCATTCGAATAGCAGAATCATTGTAAGCAGCATTATCAACAGTCACAGTCCACACTTTATCTTCAATTTCCCAATCAACTAAACACTTATGCAACATATCACAAATTTAACCCCAGAATATGGTGGTGGAACATCACAAAAACTAAGAGTGCGCTTTTACAAATTCTAGTTAGAGTCCACAAAATTGCAAGTTACAACCATATATGAAATCTTTTGATTGCTAGACTTCCATTCTTAGTTACAAAAATTAGTTGCAATCGTCCTAATCTTTTCTTGAAAAAGTGGAGTTGAACTAGTGGATAGAATGAAAACTGTACATTTAAAGCAACTAGATTGCTCAGAAAAGAAGGAAAAGAAAATGGTCAAGAGAAAAATGATAATGTATATGCATATAATCATGGAAATTACACATGTATAGGACTATTTACACAGATGGGCAGCTTGCCATTTATCAGGTTGACAAAGTGTTAAAACCTATAGATGTTTTTTTTTTGAGTTTTTTTGGGTAATTGATGTTCTTATTATAAGTCTGAATCTCAATTGTATCATTAATTAAATTTGTGATCATCAAGAATGAATTTTTTGACTTTGTCTTTTTTATTTTTTAAGTTTAATTATGGAATATTAAATCAATCTTAAATAAAATGAACAAAAAAAATATTAGTATCAAACAACAGCCAAGTAGTTCCATCACAAATGATGGGTCTTTGTATTCATGATTCATGTGAAAAAGGATAGCTATTTGTACATAAACCATCAATTAATTACAGCCATAACCAATTTTAGTTCATAAATAATAATATACTTATTATATTATTTCACAAATGCCCACATATTTGTTAAAAAAAATGTCATTAACAGAAAATCATGAATACAAGAAAAGCAGCCAGCAGTAACGAGAAGAATGGAAACATTAACAACACTAGCAGCATTAACAACAAGAAAAGCAACTAGAAATATTAACAATCGTACCTTGAATATTCTAAATCAACCTTTGAACAAACTAATAGTGGATGTGTGGTGGTGTAAGTGGTGGATTTTAGTTAAGAAGCTAAGGAAAGAACAAGAAGAGATTTAGGGTTGGAGAAATTACGGCTGCTCTTGTCACAGTAGGTTTTACAAAATAAAGAAGGGCAAAATCAAAACGGCAGTGTTTTTAGGGTTTGGTTCATAAAAATTAAAAAAAAATCAATATAATATAAATAGCTCTATTCAATTATATCTATAAATAAATTATTTTAAAAATAAAGAGAATGTTGATATTATAACATAATAAATATAATTAATATATAAATTTCTTAAAGTATTTAATTATTTACAGATAAATAAATATATAAAAAATGACAGTAATATATAATTTAATTAACATTATCACTGATATATAATTTTGTTATAATGTTTTTAAAATTTTTTTAATGTGATATCTCATTTCTTAGTATATTTTTTTAGAAATATTCATCCATAATATAATTAAATTTGAAATCCAAAGCTCAATAAAATATGATTTGATTTCAAATTTAAATTTATAAGTCTTAATTAAAATCATAATAAGTATTTATCATATAGTATTTTTTATCATATAAGCATTTGCATTGAAATTTTTGTAAAGTAAATAATTTATTTATTTTAGTATTATTGAATCTAATTTATTTTAAAATTAAAAATAAATATTTTATACAATATTAATTAGTAAATTATTTATAAATATAATCATAACAATAATATAAAAACTAATTTTTGATATATGTAATATATTATTAATTACTATATATATTTATATAATTTAGCATTCATATATAAATAAATTATTAATATTATATAATGAAAAAAATTATATAAAAATAATAAAATGAACAAGTCAACTCACAAGCACATAAATGAGTATATTCACAAGCTCATAAAACGAGTTAGCTCATGAGCCTATAAATGAATTATTTCATAAGCTCATAAATGAGTTGGCTCACGAGCTTATAAACGAGTCAACTCACAAGCTCATCAACAAGTTGGTTCACGAGCTTATAAACAAATTGATTCACGAGCTTATAAACGAGTCAGCTCACGAGCTCATAAACGAGCCAGTTCATGAGCTCATAAACGAGCCAGTTCATGAGCTCGTAAACGAGCTGGCTCACGAGTTCATAATCGAACCAGCTTACGAGCTCATAATCGAGCCAACTTACGAGCTTAAACAAGTCGAATATTAATGAGTTCAAGCTCGGCTAGTTTACAAAACGAGCTTCAAAATCAAGTTCGAGCTTGACTCATTTAGCTTAACGAACAAGCTCGAATCAATTTTTATCGAGCCAAGACTCGAGTAGCTCGCGAACGACTCAACTCATTTACACTCTTATATACAGATACCTATACACCCGTACCACTTTAAAAACAAAACACGCAATAAGTTAGGTACACCTGTACCACTCATTGGTACGTTCGTACTAAAGCTACTGAAACTTTTCACAACATTTGGTACACTCGTACCATCCATAGATCTGCCCGTATTAGAGCTACTGGAACTTTTCAAATATGGGCAGAATGCTTGGTATGGTTGTACCACTCCTCGATATGCCTACACTAAAGTTATTGGAACTTTTCATAACATTTGATACGCCCGCACCACCCATTGGTACACCCATACCAAAGTAAGCAAATTAAATCTGACTTCGTGTAGTCAGCTGTATGACCGTACCATACAACATATAATAATGGTATACCCGTATCGAAATTAGTACCCCCGTACCGAACACAGTAAAGTCAAATCCACTTTGTACAGTCAACCGTATGACCGTACCATACAGTACAAAGCAGTGGTATGCCCGTACCAAAACTGGTACGCCCGTACCATATCCAAAATCATACTTTAACTTGAAATTAACTTAAATTGATTTAAACAAAATATATACATCAAAATCCTAGGTTTAACAATTTTATATATTTATCTTTTTCTTAAATTCATTGATTATTTTTTTCTTTGTTATGATTTTTGAAATGTTTAAGAAATTTTTTATAAACTTGTTAAATTAATATGATATTTGTATTTCAATCTTTATTTTATTTTGTATGTATGATCTTTTTGAGATAATTTTTTCGTTTATTTGAGAACTTCTTTTAATAAATCTAATATTAACCTATAATTTTTAAAAATATATTATTATGAAAATAATTTTTTTGATTTTAAAAATTGACAAAAGTGAAAGAAATTTTATAAAAATTTCATGTTGAAATGTTTAATATAAGCTATTTTAAATTTATTTTAGCTTAGAAAAAAATTTAGTAAAGATTTATTTTAAGTTTACTGTAAATTTACCATAAAATATTATTATTTTTATAAAAATTTTAAAAATCACATAATATCCTTATAAAACATAAAGTAAAAATTCATCATTTTTATAATTATCTCTAATTTTTTTATATTTTTAACATTTTAATGACATAGTTATACATTTAAATATTTTCATCTTTTTTAATGATAAAATATAATTCACTAAATATTTTATTAAATTCAACTCTCATAAAAATTTATCTTAAATTTTTAGTATATTTTAGTGATTTATTTATCTATTTTATGGTAGATTAAAGTAAACTTAATATTTTATTAATCCTTTTTTAAAATTTAAAAAATCGATAACATATGTATTATTTATGAAAATGATAAGTCTTAGTAAATAAATAATTAATTTTTTAATGTAATTTAAATTTTTATTGATATTTTTTAAAAAAATTTAGGAAGATATAATTTTCATCATTATTTTATTATATGATTTTTTAAATTTTTATTTCCAAATTCTTCACATTCTACAAATATTATGTATTTTTTGATTCCTTGAAAAATGTTACGAAATCTTCATATTTTTCAAGTTTGCATTGATATTTATTTAAGATATATTTTTGATATAATTTATTGTTGTAGTAAAATATAATTTTATTATATTTGAATTCAGGTTATTGCTTACATTTTTTTATATTATTTATTGTTATGTGAGTAATATATAATAAAATATTAATCTTTTTTTTATCTTCCAGTAAAATATTAATTCATATCATATTTTATAGTTAATCATGTATATTCATTTTTCAATTGATAATTAATTTAAATTATTAAATTTTAATTTTTAAGGTTTATTTGAGTCCAGATTTTATGTTGCATAATGTTAAAATTGAATTGAAATTTGTAATTATATTATTTGTTTATTTATTTGGAAATTTGAATATTTTATTTGGTTGATTTTGGTTTTGTAATTTGTATTATTTGGAGTTGTGTAAAAATCTGAAGTGAAAGTTAATGATTAAAAGAAAGGAGAAGTTATTATTTAGAATGGAATGGTGTCAAAAATTGGGATATTATTGCGAGTCATTTTTCCAACAACTTGAGAAAATGTCAACTTCTAATTTTATTGGGATGTCTGAACCCCACTCTTATAGCTGTGAATTATAAATTTAATCTTCCCATGCCATTATACCCTCTTTATATATATATTCCCAATATATAAATTTATATCTACTTTTAAAAAATCATTTAATGTAAAACGAGATTAGAAAAAGTGGTTTATGATTGACTAATAACATTCAAAGATTGACGTGCATTAAATTTCCCAGATACGTCTACATGTTTCCTCTTTACTGTCGCCATTAATACGTTGCTCCCACATTTGACAATGTCGTCCTCCTTTCTCCCTCGCTCTATCAGTTGGTGTATCTATTTTATTTCAATTTCCAGGGAAAGAAATGGGATGGTGTTTCTAATCTCCCTTTCTAATGCATATTTAATTGTTGCTTCTTTGTTGTATATATTAAATTATAATATACCCCACCCACCCCCTCCCTCCCCCCCCCCATAAATGCTTTGCTATGAAGCATTGAAAGTGATCCTCCCATCTCCAATGCCTCCCTCAAGTTTGAAATTCATCTCTAATTGTTCGACCAAAATTATATATATATATATATATATATATATATATATATAAAACATGAATAATGATATAATTGTATGGAATTTCTCGGCAATTCTATTGCCCTAGAAAGAAAAAAGAAACATGTGCAGTTGGGTTATTTGAGTTGGACAATGACATTCATAAAAGCAAATACATACAAGTTATTATAATGGTGATATTGGTCCTATCTATACCATACAATGAAATTATGATGGTTTTTCATTCTTAATTCAATATTTTAAATTTTAAAAATATCTATTCTTTGAATATATCTATTTTCTATGTATTTTTCATACTCTATACTTTACAGTTCAAGGTCAATTAATAAGTTGTTCCATCTTTCATCTGGTCAAAATATATATTTTTTATTTTATTTTTAAAACTAAAATGAAAATTCAATGTTTGAGAATTTTTCCAAGTTTTGGAAGAAATTTTATTACAAAATAGATATTTATTATCTCAATTAATTATTAATACATTAATTAACAATTTATTATAAATAAGATTATCAATTATTGGAGAAAATGATCAGGGCACAAATCTTGATGTCAAGAAAGAAACAGCAACCGGTCACCTTCGAATCAAATAAAAAATTCATGTGATATTATAATAATACTAATGATGAATATATAATTCTACCTAAGTATTATATTCGGATCATAAATATGAAAATCAAAATAGTCAAAAACATCCATAGGAACACTTTGTTTCTACGTCGTTTTGTCTTATACATTTGAAGTCTCATGCAGCTATAATTAAATTCCAAGCACAACTGTGTCTGTGGTTCAAAAAGGTAGCCATTAACATTAACTTTCTAACAATTATCATAGAACGGAGAAAAAGTTGAGAAAAGGGAAGAAAATACTCATCAAGTAGTAAGGGACAAGGTTCCAATTAACAAGGGAGTCAATAAGTACTTTTAATCTTCTTTTTCCCTTTTCAAAACTATTTTGGAGTATTTTGATGAGATGGGTTCTTATTTTTCTTTTTCTCAGTGATCAAAGAGATGGAAGATTGAATCTTGGAGGCAAAAAAGTGTAGATGGATTCGTTCTACTTTCATTTTCTTGTCATTCTATCTCTTGCAAGTCTGCAACATGTGTGTGGAAATACTGAGCTGAGAGCTTTAATGGAGATAAAGTCAGCTTTAGACCCAAAAGGCAAATTCTTGCGATCTTGGACTGACGACGGAGATCCTTGCAGTGGTTCATTTGAGGGAGTTGCTTGTAATGAGCATCGGAAAGTGGCTAACGTTTCACTGCAAGGAAAGGGTCTTTCTGGTTCAATATCCCCTGCAGTGGCTAAGTTGAAATGCTTGTCGGGTCTTTACTTGCACTATAATTCACTCTCAGGTGAGATACCAAAAGAGTTGGCAAATCTGACAGAGCTGACTGATCTTTATATTAATGTAAATAATCTTTCTGGAATTATTCCCCCTGAGATCGGTGGCATGGCTAGTCTCCAAGGTTAGTAATTAGTCTGGAGAAAAATATCTCAAAAATTGTCACCGTACAAATATATCCCTAGATTTGGCTTTTCTGTATGGTCATATTCCTGTTTTTGTTTGTAGTTTTGGAGCTATGCTGTAACCAGTTAACAGGAAGAATACCTGAAGAGCTGGGGTCCTTGAAGAAACTAACTGTTATTGCATTGCAATATAACAGACTAAGCGGTCAAATTCCGTCAAGTTTAGGCAACTTGGGGATGTTAACAAGACTAGATTTGGGGTTTAATCACTTGTCTGGCAATATTCCCTCAACAATAGCGAATGCTCCTCAATTGCAAGTGCTAGATGTCGGCAACAATTCTCTTTCAGGAATGGTTCCTTCTGGTACGTTTGCTTCTACCTTTTGTTTCCAGTCTCATTTTGGAAATGTAATATTCGATCTTTTTTGCTTATTATTATCTTCTAATTGTTGTGTTTTTGTACAACTGTAAATAAAGATTTGCAGAAATTAAACGGAGGGTTTCGTTTTGAAAACAACAAGGATTTATGTGGAGCCGGTTCTCCAAATCTTAGATCTTGCTCTGCGTTTGATGATATGAACATCAACCAAGTTGAACCCTTGAGGCCAATCAAAAACTCTACCGCTTCAAAAACTTTTCCTGAATCTGCAATTCTCCCAGCACCTTGCAATCAAACCAGGTGTTCGAATTCGTCAAAATTCCCAGAAATGGCAGTGGTTGCGGGGTTTATTACAGTCGCAATCATGTTGATGGGTGGTGCATTGCTGATAATATTCTTTTGTCGTCATCAGAAACCGAAAATTGGCAACGCATCCAGTCATTCTGACAGAAGACTGAACACTGATCAGGCCAAGGAGTCCTTCAGGATCGGTGCTTCTGCACTTGCGAGTCTCGAGTATTCTAATGGCTGGGATCCGTTCGGACATTGTCGAAACAAGATTGGAATTTCTGAAGACAGATTAAAAAAATTCAGGTTCAACCTGGAGGAGGTTGAATCTGCTGCAGGTTGTTTTTCCGAGGTGAATTTGTTAGGAAAGAGCAGCTTCTCATCTGTTTACAAAGGAATGCTCAGAGATGGTTCTTATGTAGCAATTCGGAGCATCAACATAACGAGCTGTAAATCTGAAGAAGATGAGTTTGTGAAGGGTTTGAACTTGCTGACATCTTTGAGACATGACAACCTCGTCAGGCTGAGAGGCTTTTGTTGCTCTAAGAGCAGGGGCGAATGTTTTCTCGTATATGATTTTGCTCATAATGGAAACCTGTCAAAATATATTGATACAGAAGATGGAAACATCCATATTCTGAACTGGTCCACCAGGGTCGCAATTATCAATGGCATTGCGAAAGGTAAGCTTTAAATAATAATTCCTTGAAGCCTTGAATCTCCAGATGTTGATATCAATGTCTTGTTTTCAGGTATCGAATATCTGCACAAAACTGAGGCAAACAAACCTGCAATACTCCATAGACGAATATCCGTGGAGAAAATTCTGCTTGACGAGAAATTCAAGCCATTAATTGCAGACTGTGGCCTCCATAAGCTTCTAGCAGATGACATTGTATTTTCAGGCCTTAAAATAAGTGCTGCCATGGGATATCTGGCTCCAGAGTATATAACCACAGGACATTTTACTGAAAAGAGCGACATTTATGCATTTGGAGTGATCATTCTCCAAATCCTATCAGGTCAGCAGATGCTTTCCAGCTCAATGCGCCTGGCAGCTGCATTCAGCAGATACGAAGATTTCATTGATTCCAATCTTGGGGGAGACTTCTCAGAATCAGAAGCAAAGATGCTAACAAAAATTGCACTTGAATGCACGCAAGAGCTCCCAGAGAACAGGCCGACGATGGAGGCGGTGCTTGACAAGCTGAAAAGAGAAGAAGTTTCTTCCTGATCGCTCTACGGAATGTCAAGGTTAATAATAAACCTCACTAACGGCAACAGTGGATGGACTGCATGATAAGTAACTAAAAAGGCTTTTCCGAATTGATGTTATTTGATAAGAAGAGATTATCTGATGTTTAATTAAACATTAATCTCCACTAATTATCCATGCACAAAGTCTACCATATGAAGCACGATTAATGATGGAATGTAAGTCGGTTGATCGTAGAATGACTTTAAAGATATTCAGGGTAGGCTTGTTTTAATCATATAAAATGCATATTTCATATTTATTATTATTATTATTACACTTGGCTAAAACTGCCGACCAATGGGAAGAAGTCTTTGCGATCATACTGATTCTCTTTCATTTATATTTTATGGTAAAAACATATTACATGTATAATTTTTTAAATATTATTTTCATAAGATATAATGTAATATTTTGAAAACCCAACATCGTAAATGGGTTATTTCCAAGTATGGAACATCATATTTTGAATTATTACGTGTAGATGAAAGGTGGAATCTTCATCCACAATACAATACAAGGATAATTTTATAAGAACCACCACGTCATTATTTTGATGAATATTTTTATAATAAATAATTCGATAATTAAAAAGGTTCAGTGAACCTGTATTCAAATGCCATATATTAATAAGCAACGAATACTTTTTTACTTGCATGTTCGATGGCATTTTAGCAATTTAGATGCTTTGTCACCTTTTCCTAAATCATAATAGAGTTGATTCCTTGACTCAGCAATCCTCAATGTTTATCTTATACATATTACTCTATAATTGGACATGTCAAAATTAAATTAAATTTATTTCTAAATATTTATTAGGAATATAATCAAATTATGTAAATTGTAATTTTTTTTAAAATTTCATTTCGTGTTTGGAGAATCAGGCTGTAAGCAAGTGACAAGTGGAAAGATTCCAAAGTCGGGTTAGAGGGCCTATTAACTATATTATAATTAATCATTGCCAAGTCCAACTTAATCTTAATCCTTCACACGTAGGATTTCCGCGGTGTAATGTCAACGTTCCAATCACAATCATTCTCAGGCAATCTTCTCCTGTTGCAAATAAAAGCCGATACCAACATCGATTCCTTGTACGTCAACAGAACTTAGAATACAACACACAGCTTGAACAAGGAAGACGAAGGAAGAGAAGAGATGAAGCTCGTCTGGTCACCGGAAACTGCATTGAAGGCATATACTGAAACAGTAAGCCGAGATTTCTGATTTTTTTTTTTTTTTAAATGGTATTCTTGTTTTGATTCACGTTTTTTAATGGTATTGTTTCTTGGGTTTGTGTTTTTTTGCAGTGTGTAATTTATCCAGAATCCAGTGTCTCTGAGCTTGTTTCGGCTATGGCTGCTGGATGGAATGCCAAACTTATTGTGGAAACATGGTCACGAGATGGAGTTATTTCCACAAGCATTGGCCTGGATATTGCAGCCCGACATACGAATGGAAGACATGTTTGCATAGTGCCGAATGAAAGATCGAGGACAGAATATATGGAAGCCATGGAAGAGGCAGGAATGTTACCTGAGTTCATGGTTGGAGAACCAGAAGAGGTTATGGAGAGGTTGGATGGGATAGACTTTATGTTGGTTGATTCGAGGCAAAAGGAATTTGCCAGGATATTAAGGCTGGCAAAGCTCAGCAGCAGAGGTGCAGTTCTGGTGTGCAAGAATTCTAACTCGGGAGCTGAAAGTTTCAGGTGGAGGGGCGTTCTCGAAGAAGGGTTACAACAGGTTGTTAGGTCCGTATTTCTGCCTGTAGGAAGAGGACTTGAAATTGCACATGTAGCTACAATATCAGGAGTTAAAAAGGGTCGGACAAAATGGATCAGACACGTAGATAGAAAATCAGGAGAGGAATATGTCATCCGAAAGTATAAATAACTAAAGGAAAATGATTTTAACAACTTTCTTTACCTGGATTTGTGCAGATAATTTTAACTTGTACAAACTGTGTTTGGCTGCTTTCCCTTTATTCTTTGGTAGGGCAGACATTCATAAACATGAATACCTCAGGAGCAATCCTTATAATTCTTATGTGTAAAGCTAAGAACCATAGAAAACAGCAGAGAAATTCAACCCAGAAAAGGGAAGAATAGGTGGGGAGCAAGATCTTTGAATTGTACCGATTTCTTCTGGGCAAGAAACATAACTATAAGAATATTTATCAATTTAAAACTGCTGAAAATAAGAATGTGGAAAACCTGAAACACCATTTTCTAAGTAATTCTGTAACAAGTAGAGGTCCAATCTCTCCAATGTTTAGCATATACATCGTGATGGTTAATAGCCTATGATGTATGGTCATCAAACTGAGAATTATTGATTCTATAATACTGAGAATCTCTTTCAAGGACAATCATGAAAGCTTTTCTCTTCTCTCTTCAACTTGTCAGCTGCGTTTTCTGCTAACATAATTTCAAATGTTTGGCATACCTGCATATAAAATGTAAAGAGGTGATTAAATAATCTTAACACCAAGAAACAGTAATCAAGTAATGAAGAAACATTAAAACCATTGAATGAAAAGTAGTAGGTCATTTACAAATTGCATCGAGACTGCGTTTGTAGAATAAGGAAAATTCAGTCCCAGCTGTTCCTACTTCTTCTAAAAGCTTTCTTGTCCGAAAGAGCCTTCTTACTTTTAAGTCGTTTTTGCTCCCCTATAGCGGCCCTTTTAAAAACATTTTCAACAATTAAGACAATCCGTTCAATTTAGATAAACCGTTCAGGTATCGCCAGGAATCTACAGCTGTGCATATCAAGAAGCTCTTACAGTTTGGCTATTTTCTTCTTTTGCTCTTCTGAAGGAGGAGGTGGGACATAAGAAGCAGCATCAATGATAGCCTGTTTAGCACATCCGGCAGAAACAAGAAAATAAATGAAAATGAAATTATCACAATAAAACCATCACGACCTTTAACCATGTGCCGCTTGCTAAATCATCAAAACAAATCAGAGTAGCAGCAGAGCTAACACTTGAGATTATGATCAGCGTTAAATAATAAAAACAATAAAAAAGGGGGAAAATCACCACCTGAAGCTTTGCTAGAGCATCTTCAATATTTCCCCTGAAAGGGAAAAAAAAAACTATACGGATTAAACTAACTGCTCTAAAGCATCAAATAAACAAATGAGAATGAAACGAAAAGAGGGGCAGAGAATTGGGCAGAGAATTGACTTTTGTGTTCTAGTTTTTGTTGAAGAAATCACAATCTCACCATCCTTGTTGATTCGATTTTTTTCCTGTTTATATACAAGGAATATTAGACCTTGCGTTCCACACAAACAGCACAAGTGAAAAACCAAGTAGCATAAGTAATATTCATTTTCTTGTTCATCATTTCTATCTAACATCTTTTTTTTTCCTTTCAAATTTCCTTCTTCTCATCATTCAATTTTCTTTCTTTTTTCTTTCAAATAATTCCCAGTTATATATAGCAATATGGGCAAACGGCAATCAGCATATCTGATCTAGGCAATCAGCAAATCTATAGCAACAAAGCAAGCAGCGAACCATTTGCATAATCCTGTCTCTGATCCTGTCACTAAGCCAGTACGCATCTTTAACATTGAAGCGCATATCGACCTTGGTGTTCACTGTATCAGTTATGAAACATGGTACACAGACATGCTAAGTATCAAAATCAAGATATCAAACAATGCAAAGGCAATATTACAGAAGATCCAAACAATTAAAGATGACAAGTGAAAAGAACCTTTGTTCACATTTTGCCCTCCAGGTCCACCACTCCTAGCAAAACTCACTGTGACATGGTCTGAAAGAGCGAAATACCAACCCTCAATCAATCAAATCCTTCTAAAACCCTAATTTCCAGGAAGTAGGAATAAAATTAAAGATAGATAGTAAAGGAGACGATTACTGTCAAAGTACCGAGCGTGATTTTAGGAGGGGGCTCATTTCCAGCTGAGACAGCTCGTTCTTCAGCTTCTTGAAGAAGCTGCTGAACCTGGGAGAGCCGAGCCGAAACCTTCTTGTCGTCAGACGCGGCGCAGCGAATCTGACTAAAGCTGAATTCACGGCGGGTGAATTTAACGGCGTTAGGATGTAATCTAGGAAGCGTAAGCTGGATTGAAGAAAGTGATGAAGATGACAAGGAAGCAGAGGATAATGATGATAGCCTGTAATTCAACATTTCTTTCAGAATCATCCTGTTTGTTGCGCTTCTAATTGCCGCCATTTTCCCTTCTTTCCTTTTTCTTTTGTTTTTCCTGACTAACAATTTTGTGGCTCAGCTCTCTGCTCCTCTCTGGTCTTCAAAATTTCCATCCGACGGTTCCTGTTCTTTCTTTTCCTCGTTACTATATTATTTCATCTTAGTCAAAATACAAGGTCCAAATTCCAGACTTCCCTTTCCATTTTATCTGGACCCTGTCGTCTTTTAATCCAGGGAAAATCCTTGAATATCCAAGTAATGTGCCCTTTAATTTATTTCGTGGGATATTTTAAAGTAGATTTATACCATAAACTGAATTAATTAGTTCAATAATCAAACATTTACTTAAAAATGAAATTATTAACATTTATACTTTATATCTAAAACTATATAGAATATGCTAAAAGAATCATATAATTCAATAATTTCAAGAATAAATCAGCATTAAGAATTGATTAATTAAAAGCCCGCAATCAATATTTGATTTTCAAAGATTGAAGACGTCATTTTAGAAAATAATCAGAATATTGTTACGACCGTATCCTTTAATCATTATCCATAGTAGTATATTACTTTGTTCTGTATGGTCTTGGGAACGCTCCCGAGAATAATATGTATGGTGCAAGTACCGGCTGCATTCGAAAATATAAACAACTTCTTTCGTCCTTGACGTCGTCCAATGCTCATATTCCCTATGACCAATATCCAAATACTATACTGGATATTGCCTCTACATGTATACTCCATAACCAGTTTATTCGTCTTGCCAATTGTTGCTTGCTTTCCCTCTAGAATATCCACTCTTGTCTGTCACGTTTGATGGGCCTTTCATATTTCCGGCGCTCGGCATTTGGGAAGATGCTACCCTATTTCGAGGGTCTGCTAGTTCTCTTTCCATCTGCCCTGCGTGCTCATTAGATGGAAGTGCCCACCCTCCCCGGCTTCGGTTCTGCCCTCTACTGCTGCTAGTCCCTATGACCATGATTGCAGCGTCGTCAAATAATCAGCACAGGAAAACAAAATCATTCAATTAAAAAAATTAAAGAAAGGGAAAGTTTTCTTTGACTGCTAAAGCTCACTTGCCAACTAGGGATGATTCTCAAGACTAATATTCAGTGAGTCTATATCTTTCCAGGTTTCAGGTTTTACACCTTCCTCCAGAAACCAATGGTTTTAATATCCCACTGGAAAAACTCTAGTTCACAGCATAGTCCAACTGCGTAGAATTCCACATGAATTTGGACAGAGTTTTACCAAACAGTCTGCCCATTCTATCTTCTAACAAAATTTTAGTACTGTATAAAAAACTATCTACTTCCATCTAAGAGTACAGTAATGAATCCAAAATGATCTATGCATTCAAACAAAGTAGATAGACAGCAACTTTAGTAAAATCAGAATAACATCATAAACTCCAGTTGGATGTAAGTTCACTATTCTTGTAAAGACTAGCATTAGTAAAATCAGGAGAAAGGAAAATCACGAAACTAATCCAACAGGGAATTCAAATGGCACATTTGTCATAAACACAACATAAAGAACAACAGAGCCGAAACAATCTTACCAATATTGTCATGGCCACTGAAATCTCCTGTCCAGCCAGGCAGAGCCTGTCTGGCATTTCCTTTCCAAGCTTCTTCAAAACCAGCAAGCTCATCTAGCAAAGTATCAATTCAGAGTTCTAATTCAACCCTCAAGAATGAAAAGCTATCAAATTAATCATGACAGTAACACATATAATGATGACATACCTTCATGAAGATTATGCAATGTCTGCATAGCATTCACCTTACCGTCTGAATTAAGCTTCCTAGTAACAGTATGACCCTAGAAAATCAAATTTCAACGTTAGTACACCAATCAACCCATTAAATATTCAAACTTATAACAATGATAACAAAAATCACTTCAATAATATACCTTATCATGAAGTCCCCTGGAAATCCTATGAGTTGCTTTTCTTGTAGAAGTATCAGCTTCTTTGCTTTCTTCAATAGTCACCTGTTTAACCGATGCCTGTCAGTAAAAGAACAAGAGCAGTCTCTAAAGCCAAAATGATATCAAACAAAATGATACTCACACCATCACTCCCTGTCCTCCTGGCCTTGGATGAAGTGTAGTAAGCTCCATTGGAACCACCATATGTGACAGTAGAGCTTGAAAAGGTGAAGCCTCTAGTTTGCGGCTGCTGATTTACACTATTAATCCTGTTGTGAGTACCATACTGCATATGCTTACTCTTTCTCACTGAAAAAAACAAAGGCCACTTCTCTTAGACTCGCAACACAAGATTAAAAGAAGAGAAAGTACAGAGAAAAATCTACAACGCACTTCACCTTTGGCAGCATCATCCGGATCCTCCACATATGGTTCTTGGCTTGACCTACCATGTTTTCTAGAATTTTCCATCTTGCCTTTATTGGCTTCTTCTTTTTCATCATCAGAGTTCAGCTCTTCAATAATGGGTTCCCTAGACTTTTTAGGTGGCTCTATAGCTTGATGCTCCATAAACGGAGATGGGTGCATAGGAGCAAACGGGCTCTGATTGGAACCAAGGAGGCTTGACTCAAACATGCCTCCAAAAGGACGCGTGAAGAAAGGATCATCAAATGGATCCCTCCCACCAAAAAAACTGGACATTAAACTCCTGTGGTCCTCTAACCCACCAAAGCCCCCGAAACTACCAAAGGGATCACCAAAACCAAAGAATGGATCCCTGCCACCCCTTCCTCGTTGCATTTCCTGACAGCTAAATTCCCTGAAAAAACAACTAGCAAGCAGAAAACAGGAACATTCAGCTGGTCCTTGCACTAGAAAATGCTAATGATAGGGGGGGTAAGGAAGTAAGACGCAAGTTTGAAATTGCTCCATCTCCTAGTCTTAGAGAAGTACGTTTTAAGAATGCACGTTTTTACTACTTCAACTGAAATAGCTTTTACCTACAAGATATAAAAATCCAACCGAACACTGAACCTTGCCCAAAACCAAATGAAGACGCATCAAAGACAAGACCTAACGCATTCCGAGGCTACGAACAACAACGCAAAGAAGCAAAGAAAGTAAATGATACAATCGATTGCTCGAGGAGAATACCTTTCCATCCTCATAATTCAAATATGAGAGTCCAAATAAACAACAATTACATGAGAAGTTACACAAAAATTATCATAAAAAAAGACAAACAAACGAGCTTCCAACATTCTAAAAGTTCCACTTTAAACTCAAAGTTCGATAACCATATGCGTAAGGAAGTATCAAGAGATACATAAAACAAGTTGATTTCGCAAGTAAAATATCTTCATAGCCACACGATAACAGTAACTTTAAAGCAAATGTTAGAACATATAAAACAATCCTCAACTGAAAATAAAAAAAAAGATAATTTGCAGGGAAACATGATAAGTCAACAAACAAATGATCAGGATGTAAACGCGTACTAATAAAAACAGAATTCTTTCAATGACATGAAAACCTAGATGAATTGCTGCAATACAATTAGATTAAAGATAAATTACCTTCAAAGTGGAAAGAATCAACTGTGATCAGAAGAAACTAAAAGAGAAACAAGCAGCGTTAAACCGCTAAACGCCTCAACAAACCCTTTGGTGCAGTCGGTTTATTCCCACCTGGTTTATGAGGACGAAGAAGGAGAATCAAGTGAAGGTTCTAGTCTCCGCGGACCAGACCCAACCCCCAGGCGGCACGAAGTCTTTTGTGTAATCTTACCAAACTACCCTTAAATGATATTGCTATTTAAACCGGCTGTTTTTTTCAAAACAAGTAAAACAATTTTGGACTTATTATTTTATAGTCAATTAAGGTTTTTGAATTTTATTAAAAATATGATCGATCTGATATCAATCATATTATATTTGAAAAAATAATAAAAATTGGACCGAGTCTTGAACCGTAGCTGTTCGGATCGTACTGGAGTATTATCACATGTCAATGCAAAGCCCATGTCCACAGTAAGCCTATAAAGCCTCGGGGGGAAATTGGGTCACAATGAAACTCCATAGTCAGCTCAAATTTGCTAATTTTGCGTTTGGCATTATATATATATATATATATATGGAGCTGTTTCTGTCTCTTTCAGGAGTTAGAAGAAACTGAAATCCCTCCAACTTAGTCAAAAAATAAGTGAAAACAAATTCAGTGGAATTTGAAAAAACCATCATGTTTGTACGGTCTCTGCTGTGGAGTGAAGCCAGGATCCTCGCAATCAAGTAGAAAAGAATAACGCGCATGCACTGAACAGTGCAAATGCCACCTAATATATCGAATTTGCATTTTACCAGAACAATGAAACGCATACATATATATATGAATTTTAGCAAAAGTTGTAGTGAAAGAAAGAGCAGACAGATACACGTGAAAGTCTCATAGATAATGCAGGTGGAGCAAGGAGGACCACCGTCTCTCCCATTTGCCAGTTATAAATGTGAAAGAATTGTCTCATTTATGAGCTTCACATGCAAAAACCCTCTCTCTCTCTCTCTCTCTCTCTCTCTCTCTCTCAACCTGGGAAGCATTCAAGTCTCATCCGAAGAAGGTTCAATCCGGGTGATTAATGCGGGTAGTTGTAGATGTTAGATTTGCCTTTAATGCCCATCTTTAATTTCCGTCAGCTTCCCTCTAATATCTTTCTCCACCATGCTCCATCTATAGTAAAGGTATCAGCCGATATACAAAGAAAACGTACTCATGGTTCAAGTGAAATACGTGTATATACTGATAATCTTGTTTAAACTTCACATAGAAAAACGTAATGACGACGCAATTCTTTCATTGTCATCCTCTGAGGATTATTATTCCATATTTTCGTCTTTCTCACTGTCTGCATTAACTTGGAAATATGACTCGTCTCCATTCCCTACTGATATTCTCAATATCTATTCTTTTTCCTAAAAAGATATTTTCATATGAAATTATTAATTTATTTTGTTTGAAGGTCACGCTGGATTAATGTCAAACCAAGCATTTTAACAAGTAAGCAACGTTTGAATGCGAGCAATCAATGTACATTATGAATGCTGGATAAAATCTTGATTCAATTCAAAGAAAACGGGCATATTTGATCGAAGATATAGAATTCTATCTTAAGTTTAAACTTACTTATATAATATTTTTATATTTAGTTAAAATTAAGCTTGCCTGATTCTGTAATAGAAATAAGAATCTATTACAGACCCATCAGATTGGAGAAACAACTGTTGTGATTTCGAAATCCTAACTAAAGCTGTCAGAATTTGTTGATTTTCATTCTTATGATTTAATGCTGCTTATTTGATTGTTGGGTATTATTTCCTCAATTAGGATGTTGTACACTGCCAAAAGAAAAATAAAATAAAAATAATAGTTAATACATTATTATTTTTCACTTAAATTAACGAATTATTTTCTTAAAAATGCTGTTTGATACAATACAAAAGGGAGGAGTAATTAAACTATACAATTCACAGATTGATATTTTTTACATAATTAACGTTAATTAAAAATAAATAAATTAATAAATAGTAATTTTACGTATGAATTTAAGTTAAATAATTAAATAGCAACAACATAAATGGTCACGAAAATCTAACAACTTAATTTACAGTTGAGCCTTCTGATCTGATCTGATCTGATCTTCACCGCCATCATTACAACACGACGATTTTCTAACCTAAGAAAGTGAAAGAAAACGATAACAGACTGAGTCACACCACGCCATGCAAACACCTCTCTATTCTTAATTATTTTTTTAAAAAAAATAAACCCAATTAAATACTTGTGTTATAAATATTATTCGCATGCATTTCTTAAAATACTTTGTAATATAAAAATTAATTGGTTTAATATATAATAAGATCAGAGTATTTCCGAGCCTGCATGAACCGAGACAAATTTCACATACGCTTCAATTAAAGGAAAAAAAAAAAAAGACGAAGAACATCCCTAAAAGGAGAAAACGCATATCATTAACATGGCGTTTTCATCTTCTTCTCCTTCTCTACTCCCCTCTCATCAGTCTCCCCGTTTCACTCCTGTAAGTACACGCCTGCTTGTTTCTCCAGAAAATTGAATATCTTTATGTTGTGAGGGTTTTTTGCCTGATTTTTCTTTTCTTGGTTTTCTTTTTGCTTGATGACAGATTCAAGAATGTGAAGAACAAGAACAGGAGGATGAAGAGGGAAGCCAAATTAAGACAGAAAGAAATGTAACAAAACCTACACCATGCAGTAGTAGTACTACTTCTGTAGATAGAAGAGAGACGCCAAAGCACCACCAGCCGACGCCTCTCCATGTTAAAAATAGCAAAGCCAATTTCAAAAAACGCCATGACAGCTTTAGCGGAAATGGAGAAGAAGGAGAAGTACATGATGGTTCTGTTTCTTGTAATAAGTGTCGTCCAAACTCTAGAGAAAAGATCTCTGCAGTTCCTTCAGATAATAGTGGATTGAACAAGCACTCTTCTTTCATTTCAAGTCCTAATGGACTCTTTAAATCAATCTTCTCTTCTTTAACAAGAAAGAGCCCAAAATCTATAGATGTGTCGACTTCGAGAGAAGAACAATGGAAGATTGCTATAGCTGAGATATCACATAAGTTGATTCAAGCGACAAGAAAGAGAGATGAAGCGATTCTTGAAGCTTCAAGGCTCAAGTATTCAATGTCTGAACTTGAAAAGAAGCTTAACAAGCTTGAAGTTTATTGCCATAATTTAAAGTCAGGACTTGATGAATGTAGCAGTAATTCACCGTATAGAAATGGGAAAAATTTAAGCACCCATCATCAAGAAAATAGCTTTCGGGCTGCTGTCAGTGACAAGGTGATAGAGCATTTCTTGGTTTCAGTTGGAGAAGCAAGATCTTCAGTTAGGTTACTGAGCAGATCACTTACGATGCAATCACGGCATATGGGAGGCAAAGTTTTTGAAAGATTATCACTTCTTCTTCAACCAAATGATATAAAGATTTCATATTCTAAGAACCCTAAAGGTGTTCTTTTTTATCTGGAAGCCTTACTGAACAAAACTTTCTATGAAGATTTTGAATCCGTTGGGTTCCAAAAGAGTTCTATAAACCAAATACTAAACCCAAAAGAAAGATGCGAAGCGAAGTATGCATCTTTTAGTGTGCTAAAGGAGTTGACTTGGGATGAGGTTCTGAATAAAGGGACAAGACACTTCTGTGAAGAGTTCAGCAATTTCTGCGACAGAAAAATGAACGAGATAGTGGCCATGTTGGGATGGAATAGAGCATGGCCTGAGCCACTTTTACAAGCTTTTTTCGGTGCTTCTAAAAATGTATGGTTGGTTCATCTTCTGGCCAATTCGGTTCACCCAAGTCTGCCAATCTTCAGGGTGGATAAGTGGGTTCGGTTCGACTCGGTTTACATGGAAGATATGGTCGCTGGTGGTGATAGAGCTAAAAAGTTGGTTCCAGCCATGGTCCGGATCATGGTTGCACCTGGGTTCTATATCTATGGCAATGTGGTCAAGTGCAAAGTGCTTTGCAGGTACAGTGATCATAACAATAGCAATAGCAATGCCTGTGATGAGAAGGGTTTGACAACTGCTCTTTAGTGTTAAAATTTCGAAGTTTAGTTTAGGTTGCAACACTTTTTGGCCGTTAATATGTTATATGCCATAGATAGATATATATTGTTGGCTAGTGAAATGGCCAATTCGGTAATTTTGGGTCAAAGTAAGAAATTGGCATTTTCTGATCTTTTGTTTTATTCATTGTTGCTTTTTCGGACTGGTTTGAGTCATTGTTTGGTCAATTTACATTTCCATCCTTGCTTGAATTGCTTCTTGGAAATTGATTATTTCAAAAATTAATTAAGGAATAAAAATTGGCATTACCTATAATGTAAAAGCTTGAGCATGCATCCGATCCAATAAAAGATGGGAGAGATACTATGGAATAAAACATATGTTTATTTTTAATATATGATTAAAATAATTAAAATATCAAACAGCGTAACATTTTTTAGAAGAGAAAAGAATTACAATTAAAAATAAAGAATGAATGCATGTGAAATTAATAAAATAGATGAAAAATAATATAAATAAAGGATACAATATGGATGTAAAATGATACAAATAATATAATGAAACTTGTATTTTTTTATAATAAAAATAATAAGTAAAATTATTAAACATATATATATTTATAGTGTATTTTAAGTTATTTCATGCAAGATTTAATACATACATACAATTAAGATATAAAAAACATATAAATTTATGATGCATGGAATACTATATTTATGAATAGTATATAAAAAAGATATAAGAATAATGTACAAATAATACAAATAATATATATATATATATCTAGATTTATAAATTATTATTTAGATTAGATTTGGAGAATAATTTGTATGTATAATGAAAAATGAGCGAAAACGAGAAAGAAGATGAAGGTGTAATATGAAAGGATGAGAAAATTGAAACAGAATAAATACGTACATGATAAAATAAGGAAATTAATGAATATAATACTTTTAAATAAAATAAAGTAAAAATAAACTAAATTTTTTAAAAGTAAAAATAAAAAATAAAACAATTAAGTGAACATTTCAATTTAAAATCTGAAAAATAAAATATGTATCATATAGAAAGGTTGGAATTTTGATTTTTCTATGTGATATAATAAATGCATGTATGTATT
>CANYBF011350618.1:0-16250 GCA_948192965.1 Dalechampia spathulata | reverse complement strand
TTCTCCCCACAAAGACTCAGGTAAGGACGAATGACTGATCATGCTCCTCACCATATCCAAAAGAGTCCGGTTACGTCTCTCAGAAACACCATTCATGCTGGGTGTACCAGGCATTGTGTATTGAGGGACTATACCACATTTCTGTAGGAAAAGCGCAAAAGGTCCTGGACGCTGTTCACCTGAACCATCATATCTGCCATAGTACTCACCACCACGGTCAGACCTAACAGATTTAATCTTCTTTCCGAGTTGATTTTCAACTTCAGCCTTATAAGATTTAAAAGCATCCAGAGACTCAGATTTCTCATTAATGAGATATAGGTACCCATAACGTGAGTAATCATCTATGAATGATATAAAGTATCTTTGGCCATTCCTATTCGCTATAGGGAATGGGCCACAGATGTCTGTATGTATCAATTCTAAGATGTTGGATGACCTAATGGCACCTAATCTCTTTTGTTTAGTCTGTTTCCCTTTGATACAATGAAATAAGAACGTTTAGAAGGAACTTCAGATTAAAATGATTAAGTCACCATAATGATGTGCAAGTAACTTGAGAAGGAAAATTCGGCATCTATGTGCCGATGAATTTTAAGTTTTGCTGCTTAAAATCCACAGTTTTTCTGGGCTTGGGACCAATACCCAACACGTTTAGTTATGCTGAATTGCGGACAGCTACTGAGGATTTCAACCTTGCGAATAAGCTTGGAGAAGGCGGCTTTGGACCAGTTTACAAGGTACCTCTTATAACTCTCTTCACTTGAACTAACTCATGCGGTTAGCTTGTATTTTGTTTATCATCATCGTTGTTAACCAAAACCTTTATTATTTTCATCGGAGCTTTATGTCTATCAATTCTGAACTTTATAAGGGTACACTGAGTGATGGGAGACAAGTCGCAGTGAAGCAACTATCGGGAGCATCTAACCAAGGAACTACTCAGTTTATTGCTGAAATTGCTGCCATATCTGCTGTTCAACATCGCAATCTGGTCAAATTGTATGGAATCTGCATCGAAGGAAACAGACGTCTCTTGGTTTATGAATATCTTGAACACAAAAGCCTTGATAAAGCACTCTTTGGTATGAACAATCACATAGATGCATCCATATTTGATTAGTGATCCATCTGATATATTTGAACTCTTGAATGCAGAAAGAGATGGGTTGCATCTTGATTGGTCAACTCGGTTCAAAATATGCTTAGCAACTGCAAAAGGATTAGCTTATTTACATGAAGAGTCGAGGCCCAGAATCGTGCATCGAGATGTCAAGGCAAGCAACATTTTGCTGGATGCGGAACTCTACCCAAAAATTTCAGATTTCGGGCTGGCAAAGCTGTATGATGACAAGAAAACCCATATCAGCACTGGAATTGCAGGGACTATGTAATCATTTCCATCCTATTGTATACGTTGAAATAAAATTTGTTTAAAAATCCTTGTGAGGACATATATGGATGTGTGATTTTTCTTCCTTGGCAGTGGCTATTTAGCGCCCGAGTATGCAATGCGGGGACATCTGACAGAGAAGGCTGATGTTTTCAGTTTCGGCGTGCTTGTGTTGGAGATTCTAAGTGGAAGACGAAACTCTGATAATAGCTTGGTAGACGAGCAGGTTTATCTTCTTGAATGGGTAAGAACAAATCAAGCGACTATATATGCTTTAATTTCATCCGATTGTTTGCCTGACTAATAACTGATTAGTTCATTGGTTGTATCCATCTGCAGACATGGAATTTACATGAAAAAAACCAGAGCTTGGCACTAGTGGATGAATACTTGACGAGCTTTGACGAAGAAGAGGTAGTTAGGGTTGTAAGAGTGGCTCTTCTGTGTACTCAAGGATACCGATGATGCGACCAGCTATGTCAAGAGTTGTGGGAATGCTTTCCGGTGATATCGAAGTGAATAAGGTGGCATCAAAGCCAAGCTACTTGACTGACTTGGATTTCGAGGATCTACCCACAGTCTTGTCGAATCAAAACACTTCATCTGTTGGAAATGAAAGCAACAAGAAAAATGGCAGCAGAGATGAGGAAGATGATACGAGCATTGATCAGAAGAACCCAAACAAAGGACGAGTAGAGGCTGAGGATTCTCCACTAAATATCACAGGACCCAGGTTGAGTGATCTTATCGGGCAAGGAAGGTGAATAAAATTATTAGATGATTATTGCATAATTAAATTGAACTAATAATATTAATGCATAAACTTCATTTGAATGACCATATGCATAATGCCTAGTCAACTTGTACGCAACTCACTAGCCTGCAACCTTATAAAATATTCTCGCCTTTTAAAAAGACACCTGTTTTCCCTTTTTGGACTATTCCATTTTATTTTTTAAAATAACTTTTAATGATTAATCGTTCATTAATATAATTTTAAATTTTTAATATAATAATTGTATAGTTATATGCAATTAATAAGAACAAAAGAAATATAAAAAATTTGTAAAAAAAGGATTTTATTTACAACAATTTCAGGTGAGTTTCAAATGTTCATAAAAGTAATGATTTTTTTCATGAAAATAACAAATTTTTATTTGAAATAACTTTATTTTTATGTTGAACTTTTAAAAATATTTAAAAATTTTAAAAAATTATTATTTTTAACAATCCAATATTTTAAATTTTTTTTTATCATTTTGAACAAAATTTCCATAAATAAAATATTTGATTGTAAGAAGTTATGGCATGTTATTGGGGCATTGGAAAAGGTGGTATAGAATTTATGATGAAAACACAGGTTGCCTATTTGTTGGTCCAAGGTGACAATCTTATTCATCGACTTTTTACATAAATATTAAAAAAATTGCTGAAATATAAAAAATATAATTTTTAAAAAACATGAAATTTTTAAAAAAATTTATAGAAAAAAATATTATATAAATAATACATACTAAAAAGATATTATTTTAAAATATATTAAATATTTAGTATGAGTGATATTGAAATTATAAATTAAAAATTTTTAACAGACATATTTTTTATATTTTTAAATATTAAAAAATAAAAAATTGAAAACTATAAAATATAATGTACTTGATATATATAAAAAGATATATTTTTAGAAAATAAAAAATATAAATATTATATTTTTGAAAATAATAAAAATTAAAAAATAAAATGAAGTTGAACATACACTTTTAAAAATACGTTTAGCCCATAAAAATGAAATATTTTGAGGAAATTCCCGTATTCCTGATACTCATTAACATTTAATGAAATTGACTTTGAATCTGCTATTTTGACTCTGATTAAGTTACCATAATTAATACATTCTAACCAAATAAAACAAGTTATTTTATAAAAACATACAATTATTTTGAATTAACAGAAGAAACTATGTATTTTTATATAATTAATTAGATAAGATAATAGGATATAATTAGGAGTCAATTTTAATATAAAAAAAATACATTAATATATAAAGTAAAATCATTTTAAATAGGACATGAGTTCGTATCGATTCCTCTCCCTCTTCCTTACTCGTCTCTTTTTCTTATCCAAATAGTTGAGATAGAGAAAAAGAAAAGAAAAGAAAAGAAAATTTCATCTACTTTAACAGAAATGGAGATGCCAATTTGTTCGATTGCTGCTCACTTTTGCTTTCTTTCTGCCTTAATTTTTCTATCACTTGCTCTGTGCAGTCCTCCAACTCCGACCACTGATCCGACTGAAGGTACGTTCTCTCCCCTCTCTGTGCCATTTTTCTTCTAATTTTCATCTGATTCTTATAAATATTCCAATCTGATTATTTAATTTGTTTTCTCACTTCTATATGACATCATTTTGAAGATATTCTTAGAAGGCAAAAGATTTTCTCAAGATTTTTATTTTTATTTTTATTTTCACAATTAAAATGGTAAAAAGTAGCCTGAAGAAAAGCCATATCATTAGAAACTATGAAAGTAAAGGATTAGATTGGATAAGCATAATCAATTTTCATAATACTGGTAAGATGATGTATGCTTCTTTTTTCGGTTTCAATAATAAATCAGCTGAATCATTAAAACATTACCAGTAGAATGAATCTTTAAATCAGCAGTCCATTTGGACTACTCTATCCCTAATTTCTCATTCTCACCGCCTCTTCCACGTCTAAATGCCAAACGTGTTGTATTAAAACGTCGGTAGTCTCGGTCAATACGCTGAATGCGTCTTTTATTATTGCTTTCCAATGCTTTATTCCTTCAGAAAGGTATATATTTTTTCTTACATTTTTTAAATATTATCTTCAACAAAATTAGTATAAAAATAAAATATAAAAATCAAAAAGTATTTTTTCGAGAAACGCAATTTTAATATTAATTGTTAAATGACAGCGAGGGCATTGAATTCATTGTTTGAGCAATGGGATACGAAAGCAGTGGAGGGACTATGGAACATCAGCGGAGAGCCATGCACTGGATCTGCTGTTAATGGTTCAGACTTCGAAGATAATATGAATAATCCCGCAATCAAGTGTAACTGTTCGTATGATAGCGGCACCACCTGCCACATTACTGGATTGTATGTATAACCTTTTCTACCATTCTTATTCATTCAATGTAATCTTTTCTGCATTTTCATTACCATCGACTTGTATTTTTGATAGGTTGTCAACTTGTCATGTGTCACGTGAAAAAATTATATGTATTCAAGATAGCAAAAATACTTTTTATATTAGAGGTAAAAATTATTTAAATTTATTTTATTTATAATCAAATAAATTTAATTTAAAATTTTTAAATTTTTCGATATATCATGAATTTAATAAAGTTAATTAAATATTAAACAAATCAAATAAATATAAATTATAAAATAAATTATTTATATATTATATTAATAATTAAATTATGATTATAATTATAAATTTATAAATTATATATCTAAAATTAAATTATTCTGACCAATTTATATTTATAAATCAATCAAGTATTATCTAATTTAAGAATGATATTTTTATAAATGGAGTTCTAAGTAGTTTATGAATAATTCTTTACACATTAAAATAAAATATTTAAATAAAATTAATAAGAAAATCTTTAATATTTGAAAATAATAATATTTTTAATTAATATTTCAAATTTATTTATTTACTGCTAATAAGAGCACAACATATAATAATTGATTGGGAAATAAAAGAAGATTCCCATATTGAAATCCTAATAAATATATTAAAGATAATATTACCCCATAAAATAAATGACTTAAAATTCAAATAAAATAGCATGCATCAATTAATTTAAAATCAGGTTGAATAATATTTGGGGTGTGGAGCAGAAGAAAACGAGGAAAAGTATTAGACACGTGTAATTAGTATGAGTTATAGTTTTATTTTCTTGATTTGGTATGAATTATTTTCTAAAATGGTTATTTCTATTTGCTTATTATTTTTCAGAAAAGTTTATGCCTTGGATAAAACAGGGATAATACCAGAAGTACTCCTACATCTGAAATATTTAACATTTTTGTAAGGATTTTTTTACTCTTTCATTCATTATGTATGCATATCTACTTTGTTGTACACCTTATTTTCTATAATTCAAAATCTAATTTTACTCTTTATCTTTTTTATATACAAATGATAAAATGATAGTTCAAATTAAAAATTAATTTAAAATAAATGATTGAAATTTAATCACATTATAACTATTTATCAATCTAAAATCAATTTTTATTTTTTCAAAAAAAATTAAAATCAATTTTCATTTATTTATTTTAAAATGGATGAATTTATTATTATTTTTTAAAACATGAGAGATGAAGATTTATCTTTTCCCTTAATCCGGTGTTTTTTGTCCGGGACGTTTCCATCTTAGTAATAATAATAGCAGCAGCAGTAGTTATGGTAATATATTTATGCCTATATGTATTGAATTGGAATGTTTTGATGTAATTTTGTAGCATAATTGATCAAAATTACTTCACGGGTACCTTACCGGCATTTATCGGAAATTTAACAGCTCTCACCAAATTGTAAGTCGTAATTCTTCTCTCTTTGTTGCTTTTCATATTTCCAGGACTGCAAACTTATTTAATATTCAATTCGATCAAAATTCTTTTAAGTTTATTCATTAAGTTACATGAATCGAGTTTAAGTTTGATTTTAAAATTTATTTTTTAAATGAGTTAATTTTGAATTCATAAATACTTGATTTATTTAAACTCATGAATTAGTTTGTTTAAGAGCGATGAAATGCTTTATTTAGAAGCTTATGAACCAATTCGATAGGAAATTAATTATGATATTTTAAAAGTTTTTGTATTTATTTTTCAAATATTACAATTATGTATAATGTTTAATTTTTTTAAGTTTATTATCACGCTTGTTAATTAATTTATTTTCAAGCTTATTATCAAGCCTATTTTTGAGCTTGTTATCAAACTTATTTTTGAACTTTTATTGAGCCTATTTATTGAACTTCATTTCAAGCTTCATTCGAATATTTAAATGAGCTAAGTTTAGAGTCGTACTGGAGCTAAAGGCAAGCCTTATATATATAAGCTTGAGCTCATATATTTTATAAAAATTTGAGCTCAAATCTGAACTAAGACTCAAAAATCGAACTTTAACAACTAAAAACTTGACTTCATTCATTTGTACCCTTACATATTTATTTTCTTTTTTTTTCTTTACATATTATATTATGGCAAATAGATATTGAGTTCATATATATAATTGATGTGTTATTAACAAAATTAAAATTAAAATTTGTTACTTGTTAGTTAAATGTTAATCCAAGAATAACAAAATGCAACTTGTTTAGCAATATTATATTAGATTTTTGTTAAGTGCGTCATATATTAATATAAATTATTTGATTCATTATTTGTATTATTTTCTATAATTTATTTTAATAATTTGTAAAATTTTTATAAAATTTTATTATTATACATATTTATATCTTAAAATTATATTATTGTTTAAAATTTTATTATAACATAATTTTAATCATAATAAAATTTTCTTATTTTATATATCATTTTTATAATAAGATTTTTAACATTTTAAAATTCTAATTATTATACATGTTATTTAATATTTTATTATAATATATGATCTATGGTTTTGATGGTTTTGATTGTGTTTAATCCTCATAACATGTAATTATATTAAAATTATAGAAAGATATATGTGATATTATTTTAATAAAAAAATCCAGAATATTGATTTATTCATTTAATGATAAATTCTATAAGATTTTGAACTTAATCCTTTTATATTAATATGACTATTATTTTTATTAAAATGTTTCCTTATTTAATAGAAATAAGAAGGTTTTGATAAAAATTGCTTTGAAGTATATCATCATGAAAATTAAAAATATAAAATTATATTAACATGGATAAAATAAAAGGAACTTATTATATTTAAAAAAAAATTTATACTTGTATATTCAATCTAATCATTTCAATTTCATATGAAAATTAACCTTACTTTCTTTTGATTAGGATGATTAATTAATTTTAAATCAACTAAAGAAATGAAAAAACTTACAAAAAGGAAAAATAAAAATAACTTCCTTATGTTGGTTGGAAGAAATTCAAGAGTAACGGTAGACTCTTATATAACTTTGAATATCCATAGTTTATTATTTTCTAGATATGCAATAAATTTAAAAATTTTAAGATAAAAAAATTAAACCAGATTAAATGATAATTCAATAATATAAAAGCATTTTTACTCTATATATTAGTTAATAAAGTAATTTTAAAAAGAAAATAGATGATATTTTTGATGTATATTTTTTTTGACTTCTTTAGAAATTTTAGATTCTATCATATTAAATAACAAACATATATAAACTATAAATTCATTCATTTATTTTATCTTTAAACTAAATAAATGTATTTATTATTAAAATATACAATCAAAATGTTAATAAATTGAAAAGAAGTAAGAATAAATAAAATATTTCATAAGAGTACAAAGAATATTCTAAATAATATCATGAAGAATTATATTGATAATCATAATTTTCAAGGATTATGATTAAACCATATTAATGGATAGCTTTACGAACATTTGAAATCTTTATTTGTAATTGATCATATAAATCAAAAGAATAATTGCATTCAACTTATCATTAACTAATATATAGAAATTTAATGTGTAAATAAAAAATAAAAAAATGATTTTCAAATAATTTATAAAGATAAATGATATAATTTTTGAATTAATTTCTATTTATTAATAAAGATGAGAAATTAATTTTCATTTTTTTTAAAAAGATAATGATATAATTCTAAAATCAGTTGAGCATTTATCTATCCTTTTATTATTATTTTTGTTTATATATTCAAAATGGACAAATTACAATATTGAAATAATTATGGATTTTTTAATACAAAATAATTATTTAAATTTTATTTTATTTTTTTCATGCATATGTATATATAAAAGAAATTAAAAATATGATAGATAATAAATATTATTATGAAATAAAATTATAATTTTTCAATTTAATTTATATTTTTATTTCTTATTCAATTTAAAGAATAAAAGAAAAGAAGGAAACTTTAAATTTAGTAAAGGCGATAAAATTTAATTTTTTTATTATATTTTAAAGGAATTAAGTTAAAAAAATTTTAATTTTTAATTTATTAAAAAGATAATGATGTAATTATAAAATTAATTTTATGTTTATTTACCCTTTTATTATCTTTTTATTTTATTCATATATTAAAAATGGATAAATAATGATCTTAAAATATTTATTTATTTTTTAACAAAAATTAATTATTTAGATCAATTATTATATATATATATATATATATTTATAATAAACTAAAATTACAACAGATTAACAAATATTACTGTGAAATACAATTAGACTATTTTAATTATTCATCATATAATATCATAAATTATTTTATTTTAGAAATTTCATTGGATTAAAAATAAATAAGATTAGAATTTAATTTTTTATATTTTAAGATTGAAATATTCAATTTTATTCAAAATATGAGCTATAAGCTATTTAATATTTGATTTCTTGTTTTATTTTATATTATTTTAATTTAGATTTTAATTCAGTAAAAGAGATAGGATGATGATTTTTTTATTTATATTTTAAAGGAAGTGTTATAAAATTTTAATTTAATTTTTTATTATGATATCGATATCTTCATTATATGTAATGACATGAATCTTTTATGGCTTCATATATTTCATTCTCTTTGTTATATATATATATATATATAATAATTTTTAATTATTTATTGAGTTTTAATTTTGAATGTAAAGGATTTGAAGGAGATAGGATAAAATTTTGATTAAAGAACTTATTCATTTTAATTCATCATTGTTTGTTTTAATTAAATTTTAATTATTTTATTTTTAATTTTTAAACATATGACATGGATCCTATTTGTATTTCTCTTGACATTTCTTTTATATATATATATAAAAGGTTGGATTATTAATTATAAATATTATCAAGAAAAGTAAAAATTATGAATCTAATTTTATGTTAGATTTTTAAAAAAACAAATACAATGATTATATAAAAAAATTAAGAAATGAGATCAATAATTTAACATAAAATTATAACTGTTTTGAAGAATAGTAAGTTTTAAAGATAAATTCTTATGAAATTAGATAATTAAACATAAAATTATAATTATTTTAGAGATTAAACATAAAATTATAATTAATTTGAACGATAAATATAATTTTTTATGAAATTAGATTGATAGTTATTCATTTAACATAAAATTATAATTATTTTTTAAGAATAAGTATAAATTTATATGAAATTAAATGGATGATTATTAATTTAACTCAAAATTATAATTATTATAATTATATTTTTAGTTTTTTTGATAAAATATGAGAAAATGCTGCATGAATTAAGTAACATTAATAAAAGATCATATTAATTATGTTATTATAATATGCATATAGTGTTTGACTGAAATTTTTTATGTTAATAATTTTTTTAGGAGACAGTGGCAAGATCGTATATAGTTCACATACGATAGTAGCATTCACCTTATTATAATCCTTTATTTTGAGTCTGTTTTTCACCTAAGATATAGTAGATAGCTGGGTAGTATGTACTCGTACGACCAGACTCCCTTATGTATGGTCGTATTATGTTTTTAACCCTCGTCATATGGATTCATGTACAATCGTGCGACTTCTATAAATATAATTTTCTATAAACATTAAAAATAGTACAAAATAGTACATTAAAAAGAGAGAGAAAATATTTGTTATTAATGATTGTTTTGTAATAAGTAACTAACTTGATTCTTGATGTCATATTATATATCTTTGTCATTTCTTGAATGTTGAAGCTCTCTTGATTATTGTTATTGAGTGCTTTTAATCATGGGCTAGTAATAGCTGAAAATTGAGGATTTATTGTTGTATATTAAGAGATTTTTACGAGAATATCATTCATTATAAAAGTTTGAACATGAATCTTGAAAATATTAAGTTTTGATTTTTGATTAAAGAACTTTTAAATGGTTACTTAGAAAAATAGGCATTGGTAAAATTTATATAAAATCGTATTGATTCATTCCAGATTTCATATAGATATAAATAATAGAAACATTTATTTGAATATTTGATTTTTTAGATAACAAATAAAAAAATATAAATTTTATTGAAATTTATAGTTAAGGATAAGATTAATACACAAGTAAAATGTTTTTATGTTTTTATTTGAATAATATTTGATTTACTTTAATTATAATGAAATTTAATATTTTATTTGAAATTAAATTTACATAATATATAGTTAATTTAAATACATATTAGCATTTATGTTAAAAATATTGACAAAATTAGTTTTACAAACTAAAATTATTCCTATTTAATTCTTTATATTTATTTATATAGATAAAAGTTAATATTTATATTTAAATTGGAATAATATTTTTTGGATAAATATTACATTTTCAAATTAAAACTTCTGTTTATTTTAATTGGATAAAAATTAATCATTGAATTTAAATTCGAATAGATTTTTTTGCATAAAATTTACTTTTTATATAAAATAATATAAAAATTAATTTATAAAAATTAATTTTACAAATTAAAAGAATTAATATTTTATATAAAATTAGATGTAAATTCACTTTATATATTAAAAATATTATAAAATTTGATAAAAATTAATTTGTATATTTTAATTTTATAAACTAAAATCATTACTATTTTATATAAAATTGGATTAAAATTAATTTTATAAATTAAAATTATTATTATTTAATTCTTATATATATTTTATTTCAGATAAAATTAATTTTTATTAATTAAAACTAATTAATTTTAAAAATTAACATTATTATTTTTAAAATTTATAAAATTAGATAAAAATAATTTTTATAAATTAAAATTATTAATGTATATTTATTTTATTTTATATAAAATTAGTTTTTACATATTAAAATTATTTTTATTATTTTTTATTATTTTTTATTTCAGATAAGTAAAATTAATATTTATATTCAACTTAAAATAAAATTATTTTTGATAAAAGTTATTTTTTATATAAAATTATATTTAAAAAATAATTTTAATAAATTTAAAGAAAGAGAAAAAATTATAATTTAAGTTGTCATTCTCTGTTTTAATATAGTATAATTATTATATTTCATTAACTCATAGAAATTTTACACATCCATAATAAAAACAAATAAAATCATTTTAGAAGATCAATTTATTAATATATAATATATGAATTATATTTTAAAAATATTTGAACCTAATTGAATTTTAAAATGATATCAAAATATTATATTAGTTTAGGTTTGACTTCTCTATTGTTTTATCAATTCCCATCCCAATTCCAGAATTTTTTTTAATCTGAAACTGATCATACCCATCGATCAATCCAAAATTGGTAAAATTAAGTTTAATTTAATTTAAATGATCTATTTAATATATGTTTTATTTTATTTTTAGTATTTGTTTTTGTACAAATTGCATTAATCAATGAGTTAGTGATTTTTGCCACTTTTGGATTCGAGCACAGGTCAATTGCAGTGAATGCATTTTCTGGAAGCATTCCAAAGGAAATTGGAAATCTTAAAGAGCTGAGAGTACTGTAAGATTACATAACCTTCAAATAATTATTAAATTTGGTAATTGCATCAATATTATTTATAAACAAAATAATAATGATTAAATATTAATACTGAACAGGTCAATAGCGAATAACAAGTTCAGCGGTACACTGCCTCCGGAAATGGGCAATCTTGTCAAACTTGAGCAACTGTAAGTTCATCATGATTTACCCTGTTTATCAAAAAGAACAAAAGGAAAAAGATCATCCTGCAACAATGTGTGTGTTAGAAATCATGAAATTGAATCTCTCATTACGATTATCATATATTTATTTGTTTATGTATAAATATGTTATTGTTAGAATAGAGTTGATAAGATAAAGGCATTTTGCAGTTATATAAACAGCTGCGGATTGAGTGGGGAGATCCCATCGACATTTGCAAACCTGACTAGTATGAGAGTCGTGTAAGTGTATGCCATCTCCCATTTCACTTGTATATATCGATTAATTATAATATAGTAATTTATTTTCAGCTGGGGATCCGACGGTCCTTTCTCAGGCAAGATACCTGACTTCATAGGGAACTGGACCAAGCTTCGTTCCTTGTAAGTTATCCAAAATATTTAACAAAAAAATTAATCTCTCTTTGATTATTTTTTTCGCTTTAAATTATCACTCGTTTACTAGCTATTCGGAATTCAATTCGATAAAAACTCATTTAAATTTATTTAATAAAGTTTGTTTAATAAATAAATCGAGCTTAAGATAAATAATACTGGATTTGTTTAAGGCTTACAATAAGCTTGTAAGCCAGCTCGATAAAAAGTTCATGAATTAATTCATTAATTTATGTAAAAAAATTTAATGTTAGATATATAATTTATAAATTTCTAATAATGTATAAATATATTTTTTAATTTAATTATTGATATAAAATTATAAATATTTATGAAATATACTACTTTTATTAATAATATTTTTATTTTTTAAATAAAAAATAAAAAATAAATATTAAAATTTATATTTATTAGACTTGTTTAAAATTCGATCAAGCTCGTTTAAATTTATGATACATTAAAAATTTTGAAAAGCTAGGTTGGATTAATATCAAACTATCCTTTTATTCAATCAAGCTGGATTAATATCAAACTATTCTTTTATTCAATTAAGGGGCTTTTGATTTGGTAGTTCAATTCATAACTTAAGTTATCAGCTAATCTATGCTATGATCTGTTAAATTTTTTTAAGTTATCATATAAAAGTCGGCCACGACAAATAGTGATATTTATGACTGAAAATAATGATAAAATATTTTATGATAAATACCAATTGGTTTTTAGCCCATTACCATGTAAAGTAAAAAAAAATACATATTTAATTATAAGATTGTTTAAATTAAAAGAAATCTAAATTTTATAAAATTTAAATATTACATAGAATTTAAATTTATGATTTTTAAAATTAATAGAATTTCAAATTTTCTTATTTAAATGAAAATATAAAATTCATAGATTTTAATAGCACTCTTCTAATACAATAAAATAAATCACATTCTTATATAAATAATAAATAAAAAATGATAGAATTTGGAAAATCCACCTCTTATTTGAGAATTCAAATTCTATCAAAATAATAGAGAATTCATGTCCATATATTGTTTTAGTTTTTTAACAACTAAATAATAGAATTTTACAAATCTATAAAATATTTCATAGTATTTTCATGGTTTAGGTTGATTATGATATATCATAACAATAAAATTATATTATTTAAATTTTAAATTATAATTTATTGATTTTCTTCGTTCATTATATGAATCTAATATAAAGATTAACATTTTTATTAGTGCCCAAAATAATAATATATTTTATATGATGCAGTATCATTAATTGATTAATTATTTTCATAAAATTATTTAGTGATGAAATATTAGAAATTCAATTGTTTCAGTTTAACTTTAGTTATATTTCAAAAGCTATAATGAAATAAATAAATTCAATTTTGTAATTGAAGTATTAAACTTTTAGTCAAAGACATGCAAGTTTCGTGGAGTTTAAAATATATATTTACTATGATAAAATATTTTATTTAATGAATATAGAATTTTAATACGAGTATATACACGATTCCCCAAAGTTTATATCTCTAATATTTTGGAATGATGGTGCAGGAGATTTCAGGGAAATTCGTTTGAAGGTCCAATACCCTCAAGTTTTGCTAACCTGAGATCTCTCGAATCCTTGTGAGTTGTATATATAGACGTTGGGTGCATTTTAAATCATCGACTATATGCTTGCTTGATTATATGCTCATGAATGATGGATAAACTCTACAGGCGAATCAGTGATTTATACAACGTGAGCTCAACTCTTCTTTTTGCGAAGAATTTGAAAAATCTGACTGATCTGTAAGTTGACCGCAAAATTCTTTCAGTTCAATCATTTTCATTACTTGTATATTGAACTTTGGTATAGTTACTGTTTGTTCTTGTTGTTTTTCTCTTGTTTAAAAAGGAACCTGAGAAATGCATTAATCAGTGGCCCCATTCCGTCTGCAATTGGACAGCTTATAAATTTGAATGAGCTGTAAGTTTTAGAAGCAATAACTTCCCAATAAAATACTTAAATTACATGTGCCTGATTGCCTTCTTTTATGCCCATGCAGAGATTTAAGTTTCAATAACTTGACAGGCCAAATTCCAAGCTTTTTATTCAATAATATGACTTCCCTTGGATCATTGTAAGTGCTATTCTACCCTTGTTGCTTCAACATATTAATCATTTTAATACATCATAATAATAATAATTATTATTATAGCTCAAATCTCATTTCAATTTCAATTTTATTTTGACATTAAATTTGTCTCTCTTTTTCACAAAATTTTCAAATCTACTCATTTATGGTTATGTTATTAATATGAAAAACTAATATAGTATATGTCAGAGTTTACATTATTTTAAAATTTTATTAATTTTTTTTATTTCAAATATATCCAATTGCATTTTATTATAAAAATATATAAATGAAATTATGCTCCATAATTTTTAATTATAAATATAATTTTGATCAAGATATATGACTCAAAAAATATTTTTATATCAATTGAATTAAATAAATTACTATTTATAAATATTATGTTTAAAATTAAAAAGAATTATTACACTCAATTTTATTTATATATTTTTATAATATAAAAATGGTAATTGGATCGATTAAAATAAAATGTAAAATTAATTTTAGATTTAAAATTACTTATATCATACAAGTCCATTCAATTAATAATAAGATATATTATATTAAATATGATTAGATTTAAAATAACATATTCAACTATTAAGCTTGAATTGAGAATGTGATGCGGGTCTAATTATGGTCTGTGAGTAATTATCGTTATTATTTACGACTCTCATTGTTACAGGGAAATTTAATTTCTGATACTATAAATCTTGGCAATAGGTTTCTTGGAAACAATAGCCTGTCCGGAAGTATTCCAGACCAGAAAACTTCTTTTTTTCTTCAGACCATGTAAGTCACTGCATCTTATAATGTTGTTTTAATATAAATCAACAAAAAAAAAAATTTCAAGTGGATGCTCAAGCTAACATAGTTCTAAAATAAACTAAAAAATAAAAAGTTGACAATCTGTATGAATTACTTCTGATCATGCAACATCTTTTAGATTTGATTATAGACCTAATCTTGTATTAATCATAATTAAACTAATTATAATTATAGTATTATTCAAATCTAATTCGATAAATTTAGGATTAAAAATATTACACCAGTTAGAATGTTGTTGATCGCTATTAGCATTTTTTTTTTTGTAGAGATTTATCTTACAATTATCTTTCGGGAATTTTTCCTCAATGGATAACTTCAGAACTGCAGTCGTATTCTTCAAGGTTACAGTTGTAAGTCTCCTTCACTCTGTACATATCCATGTTTGTATTTTAAGGTTCAGGTGATTGGCTTGGCAGGGTGAGAATCATGTATGGTAGCATATTTATGTTACATGTGTATACAATTATGCAGGAATCTGGTGGCCAATAATTTCACTTTTGATAATTCGAACATAAGGTAAATTTTACATTAAGCAAGATATATATATATATATATATATATATATATATATATATATATATATATATATATATATATATATATATATAAATAAACAAAAATATATAGGCACAAAAAAAAAAAGATGTGTGTGGGGTGGCGGGTGTGTGAGATAG